>APFE030825138.1:30031-86136 GCA_000404065.3 Pinus taeda | reverse complement strand
AATCACATCAGCATAAAGTAAACTGCAGATAGAACATAAATATAAATCACAGAAGACAAGCCAAGACAAGAGAACACAAGATGTGGCGCAAGCTAGGGACAAACCCCACAATGTGTGGGGAAACCCTTTGATCAAATCTTCTTTTATCTTCAAAGTTCAGCAGAGAAAGAGAGAGAGAGTACATTTACAATAGAAGTCAACACTTTGACTTATCTAGATCTAAGAATAGATCATCTCCTATAACGATGAGATCAGTTGAAGAAATTCTGCTTCAACTGATACTCAAGGTGATTCCTTCACCTATCATCATTCTGTATCTCGTCCATTTGCTGTACCTTACAGTGTACTGCACCACACTGCACTAATCATGATAGTCATCCTGCTTCACGCTGCCCATGCTTATGATTGCACTCATCATGGTGCTGTCCATGGTCCATGTATCATTGTGCTATCCATGCACATTAAATCATAGCTGTGTCCTTATGATAATACGCCCTTCTGCCTGCATGGATATTTATTGCCGTAACCTGCATATATATATACCTTGCCATGTATATATGTTGTACGCCAATTTGCCTGCGTATATGAGCATAGGTCAAGAATATATGAGTCTTCATATACAGTATATCGCTGTCCATATATATATACATCATGTAACTTGAATCACCCCAACGTATATATATTGCTGCTCATCATCCAACATTTATGTTACAACTCAATGACCAGCATTTTCATTCATCATAAATATGACTATGTTCATAACGATTATGACCCATAACTCTCTGCGTTCCATTCATCAGAAATATAATTGCATCCACAATGTGTTCTTTCCTTTACAACGGCTAACTCTGCGTGGTATATTATATGACTGCGTTCCAAGATATATGTATTGCGATATGACTACGTGGCATATTATATGAATGCCTAGCGTATATATTTCCAGTGCCCAGCGTATATACTGTCCAGCATTTACATTACAACAGCGTATATAATATGACTGCGTCCTTGTGTTCAATGTGTTGCTGCTGTCCCATAATGCGTTCAATATGACTGCGTCCCTGAAGTATATATCTGCATTCAATGTGACTGCGTTGGATTACATTGCTGCCGTCCCATAATGCATTCAATATGACTGCATCCCTGAAGTATATATCTTGTATGGAAACCGGCGTGAACAGTTCTCCTTTTGGTTGCGTTTTACATGCCTTCCCTGATCTGCGTATATGTCTTTTTCATGACTGCGTTGGATAGTGTCTTTATGACAGCGTGCAAGGTGTCCATGCGTATTACATCGTATGAAATCCTTCCCTTACTGTGGCTTGGTGTTTCCATTACAGCATACAGTCTAGGGCATCATCTGCGTGCAAACTAGGGCATCAACTGTGTGAGTTAGAGTATCATCTTTAGGCTAGCGTATTACTCTTGGTGTCTCACTCCTCCAAAAACCCAAGACGTGGAGAGGAGATCACATCAAGAATATGTTATACTAATGACTCCAAATCCTCTCTTATTTATCTTAAAAGAGGATGATGAATAGACACGACGGATGGGCTTCTAGAGCCTACATAAGCGCTGGTCGGCTTGATAATAATTATATAAACAAAATAAATTCATATCTCCATAAATACTTATCGGAATCGGATGATCTTTGGATCAATCCTACACCCCTCGACGAGAGGGATCCAATAAAAATATTAGCTGCCATAAATATGCCGACCCACATGGAGTTTGGCCCTAGTTGCCAATTTAACAGGAAATCATCTCTTTGGCACTCTGGACCCTCTGTCGGGCCTTTGGAACCGATAACGAATTTCTCTCCAGCAAAATTGAGTTGCTTCTGAAGCAACTGTGCAACCCTCTATGCTGCCTCACTTGGAATAACTCAGCCTCCTTGCTACTGCCTCTCAGAATATGGAAAACTTCCTTTGCATCACTATCTCTAGTCCTCACTGACCTTGCTTTGATCTTTGGCTTTCCAGCAACTGTCGCTGCTCTTTGGAAATCGATTTGCCAAGAAAATCGAACTGCAGAAGTGTCTTATCCAAGTGCCACTCGACTTCCTCTTATAATCCACTATTGGAGCTCCAACGACCAAGATTAAAACATAATCGATGGCTAAGATCATCTTGGAATCAATTTGTGTGAGTTTCGAGATGATTCTCACCTTGACTTGATTATTACTAATTAATTAACTAGTTTTCCTAAGTTTAGACTTAGCAAACATTAAAAAAATTGGTTTATAATCTAATTAAGTCACTTCTAGGTGAAATTTGCAGAAACGATTTTTGGGTCTTGGAGATCTCATGTATTCTAGCCTCTCCCCCAAATTTCGTGGCTAGAACACATCCGATGCTACAAAAAATAACACTGCCTCTTAGCGAGGAATGTGTTCTAGTGTTGCACACCCTACCACAACACCCTATCTCCGTAGCATCTCTGTTACACTGCTGGCGTCTGGCTGTTGTTGCCCACCAACTACTGCGCAACTCTGATGCTGCATCTGTGCTGCTGTTGACATTGCCATACTATTGCCAACACTGCATCTGCACTACAACTCCCTCTCATTTGTTGCTGCTGCAATTGCAACTGAAAAGCATCCAAAATACTGAATCAACTGTGTTCAATATGATGCATCTGTCTCCTGAGTCTCTGACTTCTACTAGCATCTGCACTGTCACTGAAGAATTTGTGCTGCTGCCAACTCTGCACTGAGCCACTTGTGTGAACATTCCAAAACTGGAATCCTAATGCAGCGACTGGTATTATTTCTTCTAATCGATAAATTAATTATTCATTTTATTGCTATGACAACATCGAAATAAACACATTGCAACCTCCACAAATAAATACTACGGAATAATAATGCGCTGGAAACTGAGAAATGTTAGCGCACACATAAAGTATGAGACAATTATTTTTGGACAAATGTCGCTGGAAAAACCCAACTTGGGAAAACTAGTGCAACAGTGAGGGATTTTATTATTATGCAGTAGTGAAAATTTGAGTACAACCTAGATGCTTGAAACTGGCAATCCACAACAAGAAAATCTGGGCAAAATTATTGAAGGGAATTTACCCTTCCTCCACAAGTAATCCCGACACAACCTGCCTTTAGAAACTCGGCTCTCCAAACCTTTGCATAGTCTGCTTGACGTTAAGCCTCCAACTAGTCTCTGATGAAGTCGTTTTGCCTCCGGCTGCTGAGGAAATTATCTCTTCGACTTTCTAGAATCTCTGCCCGGCCTATGGAACTGAGAACAATTTTTTCTCTAGAAAATCGAATTGCCCTCTCTGAAGCTACTACGCAGTGCTTTGTGCTGCCTCATTAGGATAACTCGGCTCTCTTGGTGGTGCCTCTCCGGATCTGGAAAACTTCCTCTGGACTCACTGTTCCTGCCCCTTGCTCACTACTTCGATCTCTAGCTCTCTCTGACAACTGACTGCTGCTACTCAGGAAATCAATCGGCCAAGAAATCGAATTGCTCAAGTATTTTCTCCATCACCACATCGGCCTCTTATAATCCATTGTTGGAGCACCAACAACCAAGATTAAAACATAATCGATGGCTAGGATCATCTTTGGATTGATCCGTGTGAGTTTCTAGACTATTCTCGCCTTATCTCAATCAATACTGATTAATTTACCATATTCCCTGAGTTTAGACTTAGGAAATATTAAAAAACCGGTTAATAATCTAATTGAGACACTTCTAGGCAAAATTTCTAGAAATGATTTCTAGGTTCTAGCCTCTCCACCAAATTTCGGCTAGAACACATCTGATGCTACAAAAACTAACACTCCTTGTTAGCGAGGAATGTGCCACAACACCCTGTCTCTACATCATCTCCTGTCACGCTGCTGATGTCTGGCCATATTGCCCACCAACCATTGCGCAACTCTGGTATACGTTGCATATATGCTGTTGCTGACGCTGCCATACTGTTGCCAACATTGCATCTACACTGCAACACTCTCTCATCTGTTGTTGCTGCAACTGCAACTGAAAAGCATCCAAAATACTGAATCAACTATGTTCAGTATGATGCATCTGTCTCTTGAGTCTCTGACTACTACTAGCATTTGCACTGTCACTGAAGAATCTGTGTTGCTGCTAACTCTGCATTGAGCCACCTACTATGCTGTCAACACTACACTGCGCTCCTCAGCTTTTGACTGCTACTAGTCTGCAACTGTCACTTTGGTAGTGACTGCATCAATTGCCACTAATCCATCCTACTACTGAATACTGTGGGCCGCTGTAGCAAGGTACTGATCCATGAGGTGGACTCCTTAAGGACCCTGCCCAATCTTTGTAGTTCTCTGTGACTACAGTACCAAATCTCCCCACATCACTCTTGGAGGTATATCTACGAACATCGCGAAGTCTTCCTCTAGCCTGGAGGACAACCTGTCGATCTTTATAGAAGCTGCTTGCTGGTCCTGCTTCTGCTCCTTGTGCTTCTTCTTGAGAGGACACTAGGTACTGTAGTGACCGAGCTCACCACACCTGAAGCACTTGACCTTTGACAGGTCCTTCTTCTTCTTTCTCTGCTCCCCCCCCTTTGATGCGAGGGCCACATTCTCCTCCTCCTTCACCATCTTCAATCTGCTACTGCAGCTACCACTGTTGGAGCTCTTCAATAGAGCTTGTCTCAACTCCTCTTGTTGCAAATCGGCCCACATCTTGTCCCACATTGGTAGCCTATCTTTGCCCAATATGCCTTGGACAAAGACCTGCCAATCCTCTGAGACACTGTTGAGTGCCAATCGCACTAGCTCCGTGTGTTGAGGCGCTGCCCCAGCGACTGACAGCTAGTCTCAGACCTCCTGAATCCTGGTAAGGAAGGGATCTATGCCTTCCCCCTTCTGCATCTGAATGCATCTCATCTTCTCCTCAAGAAACATCTTCCGCTACTCGGAAATCCCTGGTATAACATGGAGAGAGCATCCCATATCTGTTTGGCAGTATCTTTGCCAGCTATATATGAGACAATATGATCCCGGATTCCATCCAAGATCAACTGCTTTGCCCGCGCCATCTCTTTCTTGTATTCCTTTTGCCGATTTGCATATTAGGGAACTGCCACTATGTTATCAATGTAGGCTTTCAGGCCATATTCATCTAGAAGGAAGGACATCCTTTCCTTCCAAATAACATAGTTGGAAGCTCCATCCAACCTATCTTGATAACGAAACCCAGTGGTGGCCATCTCGACGAATTGTTGAAAACTCCCTCTTTCCTTCTGCTTGGCTACTACTCAGCTACTCCCACTCCCTTCTAGAGTGAGAAGATTTGCTCACAACTACTGTGCATCTACAAGGAAAATCGAACTTCTTGAGACTTGAAGTTCCTTGAGAGGAATTTTCCCTCTGTGTGTGCTTTTCTCTCTTCCACCCCGATGTTGGCTCTGCTCTAGCGAACTATTGCAAAACCCTGAGTAGTAAATCTGAGTACAATTCTTGGATGCTCAACTAGCAATCCGATATAGAGAGAAACTGGACAAAATGAATGTTGAAGTGCTTTCACCCTATCACTGGGAGAATCTGAGTCTGATAACGCTGAACTAGAGCTTCTACGTACCCTATGCGCAGAACTGCGTAAGCCTCATGCAGTCCCTACGTCACCCCTGCTAGGTATCACACTGCTCCTTCTTCGGACCCTCTACTGGCTGGAAAATCCGAATCTTTGCTTCCCAGTCTCGGCTTCTGAAACTCGATTTCCTCAGCAGGAATTCGATCTCCCTCTAAGGCCTGTGCTGCCACTGCATCAGCTCTGCGTGGGCTAGTGTCTAGTTCTACCTCTCTCTGGACATTGTTCTGCCCTCTTTGCCTCGTACTCTCCGGCCCAGGAAAACTTGCTTCTTCTGGATACTCATTACCCCTCATTGCAAGAGATCTCTTCGATCACTCCTCTAGCAACTGTTGTGCTGCCCTCTCTGAGAAATTCGATCTTCTTGATCTCTCTCGGTGTGTTTTCCAAATGACCCTCAAGCTTCCTTAAATAATCTCCTCGTTGACATTCAACGACCCAGATTAGAAGCTAATCAATGTCTAAGATCATTTCTGCTTGATCCTCGTCTTCTTATAGAAGTTACACCCACAGTTTATATTAATACCCTTTAATTATTTTAATTTGCTAAGTTTAGACTTAGGGTCCCATTAAAAATAATTGCTTATTTTAATACAATTGTTTCTGGGTGGAATTCTCAAAACACTTTATGGGTTCTTTGGAATACATATGTCCAAGCCTCCCTGCAAAATTTGAGACTTAGAGCACATCCGATGCTACCAGAAATCAACATCTAGAACCTCTTTGTTGATGCATTTTTGGTTCAAAGATGGATAGCACTTGGTGCTATTTTGGTTATATACATGCTATATATATGAGAAGCTTCACATATTTGTGTATAATGGTTTTGGTTCATATTGATGCACATGAATAATTATGTATTTCTTTTCAAAATTCAAATATTTATGTATATTTTGGGCCAGTTTTTATTTATTTATTTATTTTAACCTAGTTCCCTGTTTTGGGGTCGACCGGTTCAATGACCTGTCTGGTTCTGATAACATTGATTCATTACCCATTGTTCATTTCAGTTCTAACTTTTGGGTCTTGACTCTAGATACTGGTGATTTCAGGCCAAGTCTTTTATGTGTCACTCTTTACTATTTGAGTAATTTTAATTTACCATTGCAATCTTCAGACTTTATTATCTACTACTTTTCTTAGTACTAATCAGGTTCTAGAATAATTGATAATGAATTAAAGTCAATGTAGATTCTAGAATGATGATTGATGAATTTAAATCAATGTATATAATATTTTACTATTTCTATTTCATTTAATCATATATGATGTATGAATAAATGTATTTCATTATTGAATTTGAAATTGAATCATGTTTATAATATACATAGATACATACATGTATATATGTATCATGATGTCCCCTCAGAATTTCCCTAAAATTTGGGGTTGCTCCCACACATCCCCCTATCCTGGAAACTTGGTGGAACATTGAGTATATTCTGTTATATTTACCTGATTTTAAGGCATATTTGGATTTTTTAAGAGTAAATTTCTAATATCTCGTGTACTGGGTACCTGTGGGTGTAATGCTTTCAATGTCTCCATGTATTCAACCACCTCATAAAACATGACTAATGTTAATCTCACTTGAGAGTTTCAATGTCAGCATTATATTGTTCTTGTTGGTGATTAGAGATGCATAGCTATAATAGAAATGCTTATATGAAGAATGCATTTTTAAAAGAGTCATCAACATGGGTTTCTTTTATACACCATGTGATAAATCATTCGACTATTTTCTAAACTATCCCAGATTTAATTTTTGTCATTAACAATAGTCATGTCACTTTTAACAGTAGGACTCCTATCAACATTTTATTGAGTGTTACCTTCTTTAACATCCTCCTTAACATCAAATACTGTATTTTATTTTAAGTTTTTAAGCATCATACAAAAGCTAAAGATAAAAATTTTGCTGACTAGACCAAATTACTTATTAAAAAAATCTTTAATAGAAGGTAAGAAGCTTGAAAATTACATCTGGGTTTTGGGTGCTGACTGTGTGCCCTAGTTTTACGTGTCTCTGTATCTCTGCCTCTCATGCTGCACATATAGGGTGCAATCTTTTCAGGTTTGCACAAATTCACTGCTAATGGGCATTTCCTCCTTTTGAGATGAGTTTCTGCATGTCTCACAGAGCTATAAAAGCACATTCTTGTCTGCACATATTTATTTCTGTTGTTCGTGTGTCTATCTGTTGTGCTTTTCTTCTATGCAGGTTTGCAAGTTAGGCTTCGTTCTGTGCATTTTCTCTCTGTCATGGTTTTGTCTTCCTGCTATTGTAGGTCTTCACTAGAGAGCTGTGAGCATAGCCTTCCTTGCTATTACTGCTTGAGACTTTCCTCTGCATTGGGTATGGCCATCGAGGGTTTGCATTTAATAGAATGGTCCAGCCAGTAACGTGTTCTACTTTTGCATGCATGCTTTGTGGTCTGTAGTCTTCATTCAGGTTCTTCAGGTGTCTAGATCTTTGTTGTCTATAACTTTCCTGGTCTAATTTTGCCCCATCTTCGTGAAAACATTCTTGTCATGGTCATCTTTTGGTCTAGTCTGCATGTTATTCCTTGTCTCTTACTTCAGGTTTGGACTATGATTGCATTTGAAGTGTCTTCTTTCCCTTCAGACTTCCTACATTTCTTTGAGACCCATAAACTTAAAAAAACCTCAAATATCACTAGTTTTTTTTTCTTAAATTCTTCTTTTGGTCTAGTCTGCATGTTATTCCTTGTCTCTTACTTCAGGTTTGGACTATGATTGCATTTGAAGTGTCTTCTTTCCCTTCAGACTTTCCTACATTTCTTCGAGACCCATAAACTTTAAAAAACCTCAAATATCACTAGTTTTTTTTTCTTAAATTCTTGTAAGTTTCAGAACTTTGTAATATTAAAGTCGTAACCTGTCTTTGCTTTTTCACTTTACCAATTCGCTCACCTTCATGAGAGTCAACTAACCTATGGTCAACATGTGTCATTCACATTAATTATGGCCCTTCTAACATTGAGACTCCTATCAACATTTTATTGAGTGTTACTAACATACATTGTTCTTTCATATAATTTTCTAATAATATTGAATATTTTTCTAGGAATAGTCTGTATATAATATATATATATATATATAAGAAAACCTTCGCCTGCCCCCCCTTTCCCAGAATATTCAGATGGACGACAGCTGAACCACCAACCACAATAGTGGCTGGTATCTCAGAGGTACTTGATCAGATTTGAGCCTGCGACCTATGGCCTTCCTGTCATCAACATGCCTTAGATGGTTCAACCAATTGAGCTAACCCTCAGGACTTTTTGTGTGTGTGTAGAAGCCTTGCAATGCCTTTCAGTTTACATATAGCTTCTTTTATGAATCTGATCTCTAATGTACTCTCAGATGGATCCCCCTTCTGCTGTAATATCCCAATTGTTGTCTTACTATATGGCATAAACTGGTTTACAATTATCCTATTTCTCACTTTGGTTTCTGGATTCTATTATAATTTCTCTGCTGAGCTGAAGTCAGCGAATTCACTGTCTCGATTTAGCAAAGAAACTAGTAGGTTGGAGTTCAAAGCTGCTTGGCAGATTTTGGGTTTCCTTCTGTATTCCATATAATAGAGAATATCGACACTTAAAAATCACTTTATATTTTTCTAGAGCCACTTACAATGTAACAGCCTATTTTCTTGGCATAATTGAGTTTTCTTCTTTCTGTTTATTTTCATCCCAATGTTTTTCCTATACTTGCTTAATGTGTTTGGCAACTGATGTATGCCAGAGATTTTTCCTGTCAATGGCTTCTTAGATTTTGCCAAGCTTTGAGCATTATCCTGTTTTCCTCTGCTGCCTCAGCAAGCTTCTCTCTGAAACCTGGGCACTGGCTAGGCTTACACTGTTGATTACTGATCCCACTTACCTTTGTCACTTGTGTCATTGACTTGCAAATTACTTGTTGGTCATTTGGAAGAGTATAATCTATGGACTTGTGTTATCCTTAGTCTTAATTGAGCCTGTATTTTCTCTTCATTTCTGATGTCTTCTCTGTAGATTAATTTTCTCAATCTTGTATGGTGTCTACAAACACAAGTCTCAAGTGTTGTGGGAAAATTTCCCCTTGATTCCACCTGGAAGTTTCCATGTACCCATGGAGCGTCCAATGCAACTTTGGTGAATTATATAGTTGTGACTTGAACAAATACATAGATTCATGCAAATAGTGGATTTTGGATGGAATATATATCTAAAAGAAACATGCTGCATGGAAATGGATAAAATAAGCATTCTAGAAAAAGAGCAAGATCCTGTGCCTTTATTCACAACTTCGGTGCTATGCTCTTGAAAGCAGGTTAAAATGTGCAGAATTCTTATTATTGGTTGTTGGGAATGTGCTTCCTTCCTCAAGTAAGTTTATAGACAATATAGAAGATGAAGAAGGACTGGAAGAGCCATCAAGAATAGAGAGCGTACAAGATGACATTTCAGAACTTCTTGGAGAAGAAATTGCATCTCTCTTATGGGCAGCAGGTCAACTATGGTCATCAATTGATTCTGAAAAAAAGCAAACTTCATTACAATTTCAGGCTCAACAGCTTTTAGACTGTTTGGATTTCAAAGATGTTGACGCTGCATTGAACATCTAACAAGTTTGAATCTTTGCTTGCTTTTTATTTTGATTTAAGTTTATGCAAGATTCTGGTTGGTACGCTTGTCTGTTCTAATCTGTTCTTTATGGGAAGGATTTACCATGCTGCATGCTATATTGTTCTCAAGCATCACTGGCCTTCCTTCTAGTTTGAATAACTACCAAATAGGCATTTTGAGGTAACACACAGGCTTAATTGCCGAAGTGTCTGAAAGGTAACTTGATCCAGTAGTGCAGTGCAAGCTAGGAAACTTGTTAACAACTGTATTTTTTGCAGAAGCTTGCTTTATTTTGTTCATCAGTCAGAGAACAGTCGCGTGTCTTTTTGATCATACTATGTTTAGATCATCTTACAATTGTATTACTATTGTGATTCCCTCATAATATTTCCTTGAAAGTTGAAACTAGTCATACATTAGGCAAGTTCAATACTTGCATGAGAGATAGTACAAGATCTAAAGAGAAAGACAAAACTTGTAAGATATTATTGGAATATTTTTGCATGCTATGAGTAGTCAGCAGCTGTGTGTGCTGTAATCATGGGAACTATGTGCCAAATAAATTTGTTAAAAAATAATATGGCAGTAAAGCTGGAATATAGTAAATGTTGTCATGATTGTAAACTATTATGATCATATTTTGTTTTTCTTTATATTATTTTTGGCATCTCTAGGAGTTGCATTTGCACTAGTTGTACTCTTCAGTCCTGTTGATCTGCTTTTCTTGTCATTTATTGGGCATTAATATAATTAACATATGGTTGTAATTTATATTTGCATTGGGAGAAGTGAGGGGCTCTTTATAGCTCAGGTTGGGGGAGATCCATGTTAATTTGTGTGACTTGTAACAGTAAAAATACTGATGTTCAAAATTTTGAATTTACAACACACATGCAAGCATAGATTCGTCTCAACCCCATATTGGAGAGGTTTTGCACCTAAAGTATTTTGATCCCTCTCGGTGCTTAATAGATCCATGTTACTTTGTGGGTGAATGTAGTACTAAAAAATACCAATATACAGGGGTTAGACTTTACAGACATAGAAAGAGATCTATTAAGCACTAAGGGGTTTGCACCTAGAACTTTGTGATCTCTCTTGGTACATAATAGATTAAGGGATAAGATGGATCTATACGAGTTCCATACTGGTGGCTCATTATCAACCTCCCACAGTTGTCCCTCCATGGCACACGCTGAGGTCACTTTATCTCATCTGTACAGAACAAGCTGGGTTCTGTATAGAGGGTATATCATCTCTTCTGCTATGATCGTGTGGGTAACAACATTAATGATAACCAACTTGTAAAATGAAGGCCATGATCAATCCCAAAGCCAAGCTCATGAAAATGGTAATGTCTATAAATATTTCCTCCACTCAATTGCAGATTTCCCACGCTGCTCAATTATCAGAGCTGTAGGTGGTTGAAGAATCTTGATGGCAAAGGTGCAGGGTTGGTTTTCATTTTTTGTTTAATAATTTAATGATAGGGATTCACGACCACCTCCAATGGCAAAGATGTCCCATCAAGAACAATAGTTGATTCTGGCAGCAACTTTGATCTTGTTTTTCTTCATTTCGTCTCTTGCATTATGATAGCTAGACAGATAACACTTGTCTCAATCCTTGTTGAATAATTGATTGACATGAAAGTCTCTATATTTGCAACACCGAGAATAATTAACTAAATGCATCTAAAATGCATACAGAAATTTGGAATCTTCCGAACTCATGATAACAATAACCTCTACAAATATTCTCTCTTCAATTGGTAATTTCTATCGGTCTTTGATTCACAGAGATACAATTGGTGGAAGAAATATTCATATGAAGGTGTGTGGGTTTTATCTAATGATGGGGATTTGTGATCACTTTCAATGATAGACATGATATCTGATCATACAATGTTGTTTCTCGCTGCACAACCTTGACATTTGATCCTGTTCTTCTACCTCTCTTGCAAGATGCATGCTACTTGAATCACACTTGTCTGAATCCTTATTGACTTACTGTAGTAAATCCAACTGCGCAAAGGATTCAAAGCAATTTACCAAATGGGTAAAAGTGCATGCTGAAATTTGATGTAAATGTAGGGCAGTGGACCTTGTTGAGTATGTTGCCATTGATGTCAAAGTAGGAGCAAGTGCAACAGGTACACGACACAAAGTGAGTCATTAATGTCAGCATCTAGAGGTCATTGATGGGTTCACAGGATGATGCAATTTGACCATGAAACCCTAGTTGCAGCAAAAACCCTAATTGCTTGGTTAAAACCCTAACCTTAGGGTTTGGATCCCTTGGTGCAGATGATGGTGATGCAATTTGATGTCACAATGTGTTGAGGTCTTGTCTTGCAAGTGGATGTTGAAACCCTAGCTATTGGCCAAAACCCTAGCTTTAGGGTTTAATTCCTTGATTGATGGACATAGCCCACACTTGATGAGGATTTTGAAGCAACAGATCACTGAATCTATCTTAGAGATCCTCACCATTAGATTCTACTCGCCATGCTGATTCCAGTGGTATGTGGAGCATCTCGTGGGACTTCACGGTTTAAGAGAAATTATTAGTCAAAGTCAAAGACTCAATCTATGGCTCAAAACCCCATAGTTTTCTCTTGATATGGAAGCCAAGTTATAATGATGCGGCATCATAAGCATTTTAATGAGGATTTGTCAAATCTTAAAATCATGAAGCATTGTGTTGAATAATTTTATGGCAATTTTTGGAGATGTGGTAACATTTAACTTAAGGGTAAATTAGAATTATCTTGAAGCATGGGAGAATAAGTTAAAATTTAAATGGTCAGATCTTTAGCCCCACAAAATGCAAAATTGAAAACTAATTTCTCCCTCATCGATAAATCGGTCTAATGGTATCGAAAGTTTTTGACTTAAACAAATTAAAATTTTGAATTTTGGATTTCCCTCCTCTTAGGTATGTCGACTCCACATGAAATGGTCCCTGCATCACTATAAAAAGAATCCCTCTTATCACAAGGGTAGCAATGTAATTGGCTTGATCGCTAGAATCATCTCCGGCCAAGATCATCATGTACAAGCACAAACTCACATGTCTACGGCGAGGAGCGAAGCTTCTGTTATGGAAATGTCTTTGGGTTGAGTTTGTTTTGGTCTATCGTGTCTCCTTGGGAATTTCTTTTCTTTTGTAGGTTCTAAAGGAAAATTTTCGGCCAATCTTATCCTTGATAGAAGAAGTGTGGATTGTTAGTTTTTGTAGCATTGGATGGATTTCTAGTCTCAAACTTTATGGAGAGGCTAAAACACATGAGTTCTCCAAAACCCAGAAATCGTTTATGGAAATCCCATCTAGAGATAACTCAATTAAATTAATTGATCAACGTTTAAAATTTTCAAGTCTAACTTAGGAAAACTAGTTAATTAATAGTAATTAAGTGAAAAAGGTGAAAATTCTCTAGAAACTCACAAAGATTGACTTGGAGATGATCTCAACCATCGATTAAGTTTTAATCGTGGCCGTTGAAATCTCAACTGGAGATTATAAGCGGTCGATGGGTAGATGGAGAAGACAAACAAAGTGAGAGCTAATAGTGCGAGTTCCTTGGTAGGTCGTGCTATATAACTTCAAAGGTCGAGCAAAGGAAGAGAGTTTGAGCTAGAAGGGACACAGAGGAGCAGAGATAGTGATTCCGAAGGAGGTTTCTAGTTCCAAAGAGTCAGAAGAGGAGGCCGAGTTATTTCTCAAGGAGGCTACACAAAAACTTCAAGAGGGCATATGATTCAGCAGAGGAAGAGGTTGATTCGGTTGCCGGTGGGCGGGAAAATTTCCAGTAGGCTGAGACAGGCAAGACGTTTGATTCAGAGGGAGTTTTGGGTTGAGCGTACAAGGGATTGCACAAGGTGGACGCAGTTCATTTCGAGAGTCAGCTTCTGAGGGCACATTGAGCTGGGATTGCTTAGAGAGGAGGGTAAATTCCCTCAGATATTTTTGCCAATATTTCTCTCAGATAGAAACGCTAGTTTGGCATCATTTTATTGGACTCAGAATTTCATTGCTGCATCATAATAAAAGCCCTTAGCTGCTGCACTGGTTTTCCCACATTGGGTTTTTTTGGGGACATTTGTCCAAAAATAACTGTAAATTTTATTGTGGGTGTGCATATTATTTCTCAAGTTCCATTTTATTTTTCTGCAGTGTTTTTATGGTGAAATTTGCAGTTGCGATTTTATTTGTTGTTTGCCGTAGCAAATAAACTACATAATTAAATTTATAGTTAGAAAATAATTTCTAGTTGTTGCAATAGTTGAAATTTTCACATTGTATAAGAGCAAGAGTGATAGACAAGGTCATAAATGAAGAGGGAGAATTTCGTGGCTCAAAGGGAGCAACAACACGCATTTCCCAGGGGCTGCATGGTGCCTAGCTAGGTAGTGCGAATTGCTAGACAGGATTCGATTTTCCAATTGCAGGTGGTAGGAAAGTTCGATTTGTCTGGGGAAAGTGATTCTAGTAGGCAGAGGTGAGCAACACTATTTTCGTTGAGCATAGTTCTTGTCTAGGCGCAGTAGGGTTTTGCAGTAGCATAATTAGTGTCAGGGGGAAGAGAAATTGCACACACAAAGCGAGATTTCTCTCAGAGGGTTTCTAGTTCAAAAACCCCAAATTTCCAGTTGCAGCTGACAATAGTAGTACCTTCCAAACTTTGTGGAGAGACTAAAACACTTGAGTTCTCCAAAACCCAACAATTGTTTCTAGAAATTCCACCTAAAGATATCTTAATTAAATTAATTAACCATCATTAAATTTTTCTTAAGATAGGAAAATTGGTTAATTAATAGTAATAATTGAGAAATGTAAAAATTCTCCAGAAACTCACACAGATCGACTTGGAGATGATCTCAACCATTGATTAAGTTTTAATCGTGGTTGTTCAAGTCTCAACTAGAGATTATAAGAAGAGATAGATGGGTAGATGGAGAAGACACATAGAGTGAGAGGCAATAGTACGAGTTCCTTGGTAGGTTGAGCTATCTAGTTTCAGAGGTCGAGCAGAGAAAGAGAGTTCGAGCTAGAAGGGACGCATAGGGGCAGAGACAATGATTCTGGAGGAGGTTTCATGATCTGGAGAGTTAGGAAATGAGGCCGAGATATTTCTCCTGGAGGATATGCAAAAGCCTTAAGAGGCCATATCAATTTAATAAAGGAAGAGGTTGATTCAGTTGCTAGTGGTTGGGAAAATTCCCAGTAGGCAAAGCGAGTCACTTCCAAGGGCTAAGACAAGAAGGACATCTGATTCAGAGGGATTTCTTGGCTAAGCGTACAAGGGACTTCACAAGGGTGGACACAGTTCATTCTGAGAGTCAATTTCTGAGGGTAGATTGAGTCAGGACTGCTTGGTGAGGAGGGTAAACTCCCTCATATTTTTTTGCCAATATTTCTTAAATAGAAACACCAGTTTGGTGACATTTTATTGTACTTAGAATTTCACTGCTACATAATAATAAAAAACCTCACTTGCTGCACCGATTTTCCTACATTGAGATTTTCCGAGGACATTTGTCTAAAAAATAACTGCGTAAGTTTTATTTTGTGTGTGCATATTATTTCTTAGATTCCAGTTTATGTTTCAACAACGTTTTTATGGTGAAAATCGCAGTTGTGATTTTATTCATTGTTTGCTATAGAAAATAAATTCCATAATTAAATTTACAATTGTGGAAATTTCTTAAATCGGAATCCCTACTACAATTGTCGATATTTCTCCTACATGTTAGATTTACATGAACAAGTTATTTGTAGTTTCCTACGACAAACATTGAAATACATACACTACAACCTACACCATTAAATTAATATGCCGAAACAAGAAACTGAACAAGAGAAAGATACAACACAAATGACATTTATTTTTGGACAAATGTCCCCGGAAAAACCCAATGTGGGAAAACTGATGTAGCAGATCTGAGGGTTTTAATTATTAAACAGAAGTTATTTCTGAATACAACCTCTGAATGCCTTGTTGGCAATCCAATACAAAGAATATCATTCGACAAAAGAAATTAGTGAGATTACCTAAGGACAACAAGTCGGCCTCAAGTACCTCACTCTACACTACAAATCCTGGATGATCCGACAACTGAACCAACAAGTCCTCGGCTACTTCTGTGTTGCCCTTGCATGGGCTTGGGTCAGCCTTTAAGGCACTGCGTCACCTCTGCTAGGAATCAATTTGCTGTCAGGCGCTGATTCCAGCCCTCCTGGCTCAGAATGTCAGCCTCCTCAGCAAATTTCGGACTTCTGCGTGGAAGGCTTCTGTGTTTCTCTGTGTGGGTCCTGCATGAGCCCTTCCTAGCTCTGCGTCACCCTCTTTGCCAACTGCACTGCCTCCTCTGTGTGTCTCTCTGCCTCTCTGTTGAGTATCCTTGGCTCCAGAGAAGATCTTCCAGCGAAAACTCTCTCTTCCCCTCTGTGCGTGATCACTACGAAATCACTGCGTTGCCTCTAACTTCAGTGATTCGATTTGACTGATCAACTCTTTGTGTGTCTTCCAAAGACCCTCAAGCTTCCTTAAATAATCTCCTCGTTGACATTCAACGACCTCGATTAGAAGCTAATCAATGGCTAAGATCATTTCTGCTTGATCCTTGTCTTCTTCTATAAGTTACACCCACAGTTAGATTAATACCCTTTAATTATTTTAATTTCCTAAGTTTAGACTTAGGGTTCCATTAAAAATAATTAATTATTTTAATAAAACTGTCTTTGGGTGGAATTTCCCAAAACACTTTTTGGGTTCTTTGGAATACATGTGCCCAAGCCTCCCTACAAAAGTTGAGACTTAGAGCATATCCGATGCTACCAGAAATCAACACTCCCTCTTACCGAGAAATGTGCTCTAGCAATGCCTCCCACTGAAGCATCACCCTGACTTCATAACATTGTGCCCTGCGCTATTGACGCCTGACATGCTATCCACCAACAACTGTGTTGTTGCTGCAATTGCACTGCTATTGACACTGCCACTATCAACACTACATTCGTACTATAGCTCCCTTTGAATTTCTGCATTCGTGCTGCTGCTGACACTGCCACTGCCAACTGCCCCTGCATTGCAAACTGCTGCTGCTACTGTATCAACAACGGAAAAACATCCCAAATTATTGAAGAAGTGTTCAACATAGATGCATCTCAATGTTGAAGATTTGACTATTGCTAGTTCCATGCTATCCCTCTGAAGCTACTGCGTTGTTGTTGCTACTGCACGGTGCCTCCCTGCACTGCTACAACTCTGCACCACACTGCTTAGACTTGGCGTTGTAGCCACTGCATCTTTCGCTCCAACATTCCTATGCACCAACTGACACTTAGTCCATCTTGCTACTACTGATTTGGGCTTCCGTAACAAGGTATTGATCCGAGAGGTGGGCTTTTCAAGGATCCTACCCATTTGTAGCTCTTTCAAACTACAACTCCAAATCACCCACCTCCCTCCTAGAGGTATCTCGACTGTCATGGCGAACTCCTTGATCTTCGCGGGTGCAACCTTCAAATTGTGCTTCTCATCTTTGTCCTTCTTCCTGAGAGGACACTGTGTTGTGTAGTGACCCATTTCACCACACCTAAAGCATTTGATTTTCGAGACGTCCTTCTTCTGCATCCGTTGCTCTTACTGCCCCTTGAATGCAAGCGCTGCATTCTCTTCCTCCTCCTTGGGCTTCGACTCACTGCTACTGCTTTCGTCAAGCTTACACTTGACCAAGTCTCTCCTGAGCTCCTCTTTCTTAAACGCTGCCCACATCTCATCCCAATTTGGCAAAGTCGCCCTGCCCATGATACTTTGGACAAAGACTTGCCAATCTTCAAAAACATAATTTAGGGCTAGTCTTACCATCTCGGACCCTTCAGGTGTAGACCCCACAATTGCTAACTCATCGTGGGTCTCCTGAAGCTTCGTGAGAAACAAATCTATGCATTCCCCCTTCTGCATCTGTGCAAATCTCAGTTTCTGCTCTAAGTACATCTTTTGCTGCTCGGAAGATCCTTGATACAACATTTCCAAGGCACCCCACATCTCCTTAGCAGTCCCTCTGCTAGTGACGTGACAAACCATGTGATCCTTTACTCCATCAAGGATCATCCTCTTGGCCTTCGCCATTTCTGCTCGATAATTCTTCAGCGGATTTAGATCTGCTAGCACAGCCACCACGCTGTTGACATAGGTCTTGAGAGAATGCTCATCTAGAAGGAATTACATTCTTGCCTTCCTGATGACATAGTTGGATGCCCCATCCAACTTTTCTTGATCTCTCAGCCCACTGGTTGCCATCTCTGCCACGGAAATGTCGAGCTACTCCTCTCTGTTCCTTATTGTTGCTGCAATAAGAAAGTCGACTTCTTGGTGGGAAGTCTACTGAGGAAAAATTCCCTGACTGTGCTTCTTCTCTCTACTTTGACGATTTTTTGCCCAACAAACTGCCTACATAAAAACTGTGTCCCACCAGCTCTTCCTCACGCTGAGGATCAGCGCTACTCCCTTTGCCACAACAATATTTCGATCTGGAAGCCCTTCCTCTCTGTCGACTCACTCAGAGAGAGACTTTCCTCGAAACTTCAACCCTTCTTGCTTGGACAATGCAATCCCTCTGGGGAATTGAACTGCTGCCTCCTGCAGCTATTCGACCTCCTTCTCTGCTCAGCGCTAGGTTCTCTGGCTTTGATCTTTTTGTTCCACCTGCAGCTCTGATACCATGTGAAAATTCTTTAAACCATAATCCCTACTGCAAAAACTGTTGATATTTCTCCTACATGTTAGATTTACATGAACAAGTTATTTGCAGTTTCCTACAACAAACATCGAAATACATACACTGCAGTCTACACCATTAAATTAATATGCCGAAACAAGAAACTGAACAAGAGAATGATACAACACAAATAACACAATTATTTTTGGACAAATGTCCTTGGAAAAACGCAATGCGGGAAAACCGGTGTAGCAGATCTGAGAGTTTTTGTTATTAAGCAGAAGTTATTTTTGAATACAACCTCTAGATGTCTTGCTGACAATCCAATATAGAGAATATCACTCGACAGAAGAAATTAGTGAGATTACCTCACTCTACACTGCAAATCCTAGCTGATTCGACAACTGAACCAACGAGTCCCCAACTACTTCTGCGCTGCCCCTTTTGTGGGCCTGCGTCAACCTCTAAGGCACTCTGTCACCTCTGTTGGAAATTGATTTTCTCTCAAGGGTTGATTCCAACCCTCTTGGCTTAGAACGTTAGCCTCCTCAACAAATTTTGGACTTCTACATGGAAGGCTTCTACGCTGCTCTGCATGGGTCCTACGTGACCCCTTCCTGGCTCTGCGTCACCCACTTTGCCAACTGCGCTACCTTCTTTATGTGTCTCTCTACCTCTCTGCTGAGTATCCTTGGCTTTGGAGAAGATCCTCCAACAAAAACTCTCTCTACCCCTCTGTGTGATCACTACGAAATCACTGCGCTGCCTCTAACTTCAATAATTGGATCTGACTGATCAACTCTATGTGTGTCTTCCAAATGATCCTCACGCTTCCTTAAATAATCTCCTCGTTGACATTCAGTGACCCAAATTAGAAGCTAATCAATGGCTAAGATCATTTGTGCTTGATCCTTGTCTTCTTCTAGAAGTTACACCCACAGTTAGATTAATAACCATTAATTATTTCAATTTCCTAAGTTTAGACTTAGGGTCCCATTAAAAATAATTAATTATTTTAATAAAACTGCCTCTGGGTGGAATTTTTGAAATGCTTTATGGGTTCTTTGGAATACATGTGCCCAAGCCTCCCTACAAAATTTGAGACTTAGAGCACATCCGATGCTAACAAAAATCAACAATAGTTAGAAGAATAATTTTGAGTTGTTGTAATCGCTGAAATTTTCACATGGACTCATTGTTTTACAATCTTATCGCAGATCCTTTAATGTCTTCCAATTCGCCTTAAAGAATGACGAGGGCACATGTGAAGCGATTGCAATCATCTGCGACTTATTATTGGAAGATACTATATTTGAGGTGTGATTACCCTAGCACTACGTTCAAATGTCATTTAAATGATCCATCTTTTGTGGCTTGAATGGAATCCTGAAAGGGAGGTTCTATAATAAGCGTAATGTGAGTCGAATCTTGACAATCAACACGGGTCTGCAATGAGCATAGGTTACAACTCATCAAATCTATACATCTGTAGCAATAAGCATCCAAGTTTTTGCGTGAACTCCAATGGGTTTAGTTTTGGCTAAGCCTATTTGCTGAAATTCTCTGGTTGAGACTATCGCTAGATTGAAGCTTCCGACATAATTCAAGGAGAATGCGTTGCCCATTTCGTGATGTAACTCCTATGTAGTGAATCTTGTTTGTAGTTGAGCGATGGCATTTTGGCATGATGTAATTGCGCTAAGATTCAAGTGGTGTGACCTTTGCTTTGGACATCACAAGTTGTATAATAGTCATTTAAAGTATTATCAGTCTGCTTGCACCTAGAGGCTGACTGTTAATTTTAGGTATGTTCTATGCTAGAGCAATTTATTTCAATTTCTTTTCCACATTAGCAATCACACCAGCATAAACAAGAGGACACAAATATAAATCGCAGAAGACAAGCCAAGACAAGAGGACACAAGATGTGGCGCTAGCCAGGGACAAACCCCACAATGTGGGGAAACCCTTGATCAATTCTTCTTTTATGTTCTTCAAAGTTCAGTAGAGAAAGTGAGAGAGATAGTACATTTACAATAGAAGTCAATCACTTTGACTTTTGCTATTGTCATGAGATCAGTTGAAGACATATTGCTTCAATTGATTCTCTAAGGTGACTCGTTCACCTATCATAGTGTTGCATCTCGTCTATTTGTTGCACATTACCGTGTGACACCTTGCTGTACTGTCACATGTGTTGAACCTTGATCACTGAGCTGCTGTCATCTTCATGCAGCGTCTTCCATGGTCTTATTCATCATCAAGCTACCCATGCTCATGATCTCATTCATCATTATGCTGCCCATGCTCATATCATCATGCATCATTATGCTGCCCATTATCATATCATCATGCTGCTTATTATGCTGCCCATGATTTCATACATCATGCTGCCTTCCTTCGGAGACAGATGCTACGACTGTTTTGGCAGTTCCTGGTAGTTCCGGCTTTTCCAGCGGTTCTGATAATTCCAAAATTTTCGGCATTTCCGGTTTTTTCGGCTTTTCTGGCTTTTCCAGCGTTTCCAGCTTTTTCGACAGTTCCGGCTTTTCCAACTTTTCTGGCTTTTCCGACAGTTCCAACTTTTCTGGCTTTTTAGGCTATTTCAACTTTTCCAGCAGTTCCGGCTTTTCTGGCAGTTTCGGCTTTTTCGGCGTTTCTGGCTTTTCCGGCACTTCCGGCTTTTCCGGCTTTTCTAGCTATTCCAACAGTTCTGGCTTTTCCGGCAGTTCCGACAGTTCTGGCATTGCTGGCTTTTCTGGCTTTTCTGGTATTTCCGGCTTTTTTGGCTTTTTTCGGTTTTTTCCAGCTTTTCCTTAGGATCTCTCCTCCTACTAAAACCCAAAGACAAGTAGAGAGAGGAAGAGATCCAAGTGTTTGTAAATGACTTGAAGTCCTCTTCTATTTGTACTAAAACGTAGAGGTTGAATAGACATCACTATTGGGCTTCTGAGCCTACTCAAGTTGCTGGCTGACTTGACAATTTGATTTATAACATAAATAAATTCATAACTTCATAAATATTTATTGGAATCGGATGATCTTTAGATCAATCCTACACCTCTCGATGAGAGGGATCCAATAAAAATATCAGTTGCCATCAACAATATGACCCACATGGAGTTTGGCCCTTTAACACTTCCTCTCAACTAGGGAGAACGCCATCCATTGATCCATATGTTCGACTATACTATCTTTGCCATTAGTGCCTTGCACTGCTCTGCCCAACTCTACCCAGCTCTGCTGGCTCTGCTTTGCTTTGCTCAGCTCTGCTGGCTCTGCTCTTCTCAACTTAGCTCTGCTGAACTATGAAGAAGAAGAATTGATTGAGAATGTCTCATACCATTCTCCACTGCCTCGAAGTCAGTCTCAGAGTGCGTATCACTGGTCCCAGACCAGTCTCAACCGACCCAAAGTCAACGTCATAGTGGGTACTACTGCTACCACTGGTCCTAGACCAATATCATCAATCTCAGAGTGTGTACCACTGGTCGTAGACCAGTCTCAGCCGACCCAGAGTCAGCGTCATAGTATGTACCACTCTCACTAGTCCCAGACCAGTCCTACACTGACCTGAAGTCAGTCTCAGAGTATTTACCACTGGTCCTAGACCAGTGTCAACCGACCCGAAGTCAGTGTCATAGTTGGTACAACTCCTACAACTGGTCCCAGACCAGTATCATTGATCCCAGATCAATGAAGGTCATCCTAGCATAGGGAGTACGGTAGATACAATGATGCGTCCATCGGTACTACTATGGTCCCTATCCTTATTTCCTTGCTCATTGATAAGATGAGAGGTACTTACCATGAGTCCCAAACTACATGGGTAGGATGCCTCGACAGGAGAACTTAATCAATCCTGTCCTCATAGGAGAACTAATCATCCTGCTACACAATCGCCATGGAGAACACATCATCTAGGCCTCACCGGAGAACTAATCATCCTGCTACACAATCGTCATGGAGAACACATCATCCAGACCTCAGAGGAGAACTAATCATCCTGCTACACAATCGTCATGGAGAACACATCATCCAGACCTCACAGGAGAATTAATCATCCTGCTACACAATCGTCATGGAGAACACATCATCTAGACCTCACAGGAGAATTAATCATCCTACTAAAGAATCGTTATGGAGAACACATCATCCAGAACTCACAGGAGAATTAATCATCCTGCTACATAATTGTCATGGAAAACACATCATCTAGACCTTACAGGAGAATTAATCATCCTACTACACAGGAGAGCGAATCATCTTATCCCACAAGAGAGCGAATCATCTTGTCCCACAAGAGAGCGAATCATCTTGTTCACAGGAGAGCGAATCATCCTGTCCATAGGAGAGCGAATCATCCTGTCCCACAAGAGAGCAAATCATCTTGTCCATAGGAGAGCGAATCATCCTGTCCATAGGAGAGCGAATCATCCTGTCCCAGTGCACACCACCAGGGGAGGGTGAGTCATCCTGTGGTCGTATGTTGCTCCAGTAAGAACCACAAGCCCCTAGAGCTCACAGAGCTCAATGTATGCAACATGCAGGACCCTTTTACAAGGATTTCTCGACAACTCCAAGTCGTTTGGGAAAATCACAAATTTGATCTTTCCTCAGGGCTCTGCCAAAGTGTAGCGATCTGTACATCATCTCAGTGTGATGGAGCCTCCTTGCTCATTGACTTACCATATCCCAGATAAGGAAGTATCTAATGTCTATCTGTTGGAGCAATCATTGAATACGAGATTCCTCAATAATTGAATCCCACCTCTGGTTGTCATAGAGAATCATAGTGGTATTCATCATGTGTACTCACTGAAGAGTTTCCACAACAAGGCAACTTCATACGAGGTCATACTCGTAGTTATGTATCCAGTCTCGGCTGTACTTATAATAATCGATTTCTGCTTCCTGCTCATCCATGATATTGAAGCATAATCCAAAGAGAACCAACATTGAGAAGTGCTCTAGTGATCCTCCACACTGCCTGCCGAGTTAGCATTCGAATAATCATGTAGTTTTCATATTTCCCGTAGTGTATCTCAATCCATGAGAGATTGTGCCCCAAAGATATCTCAGGGGATTCTTGGCACCAATCCAGTGAAGCTCAACCAAATATGAGCTCACCATGCTAACTGCGAAACATATGTCCAGACGGAAGTTCACCAAGAACATCAACGTGATTGAGTTTATGAAACTCAGAGGCATTTCCCAAATCTGGTCCGACATTACTACCATATAACTTCTGAAAGTTAATATCCTCGAGGTAGTCACAGGCTTGCAGTTTATCATTCCACATTCGGAATCCAACTCCCTCTTACTTTTGCAAATGAGAGGGTCCGCACTTGTCAGAAATAGTCATCCTTATGAGGTGCCTGTTTGAGAGGTCTATCATCCACAACCTTCGAGTAATGGTGTGGATCGGTTTCACTCCTAGTGAATCTTAGCTTCATCAAACAACTATCAATCCTCTCATACTACGCTCGGGGTGTTTTGCTTCAAGCCATAGAGGGCTTTCTTCCACCTGTATACATGAGATTCCCGTTCATGAATCTCAAACTCCACGGGTTGTTCCAAACTTGTGGACCTGCTACATGAGGGGAATGGTCCCCTTGTAAGATTTTCCTTCGGTACATCTCAGACATGTTCCTTCATGCTCTTTTTGAATTTAGGCATCCCAGTCACCATTTGACTCACAAGCCTCCGGTGCTACGTCAATGGACATGGTCCCTAGTGGACTTGATACAACCCTGAACTCTAAAACATCTTTGAAAAATCTATTTTGAAACATGTACCTTTCCATTGATGAGTGCTACCCAGAAACCTTAAACATCCATTTCCGAGATGGACACCAGGTTCTTCTTGCGATCAGGGACATAAAAGAGATTCTGGGGTTCCTTGCTTTCTTTGAAGAGTCGACCATTTCCTTGATGCCCTGCATTACTTGTCATTCCTCTGATCATTGAAGATGTCCCTGGAATGATTATTATCTTCATCAAGAGATGTGTCCCTGTCCTTCGGACACTCCTTTGCATAATGGCCGAACTTATTTCAAGGCATTCGCCTTTCCTTCCACCCTTTGATCCAAACTTCCCAATGAAGTGATCTTTAGGTAGGCCATCAGAAACTTCCACTGCACCATTCTAATAATATTCTCTACTTCGACTTCACCCAGGGTGAATTTGAAGAGGGATGAGGAACCCATTGATCCTTTTATCTTTGTCCCAACTGTCTTTGGTGATTGCTCTTTCACTCTTGCTTAGGCATTGTCTTCACCTCAGCTCTGATACCATGTTAATTTTAGGGATGTTCTATACTAGAGCAATTTATTTCAATTTCTTTTCCACATTAGCAATCACACCAACATAAAGTAAATTGTAGATAGAACATAAATATAAATCACAGAAGACAAGCCAAGACAAGAGGACACAAGATGTGGCGCTAGTCAGGGACAAACCCCACAGTGTGGGGAAACTCTGGATCAATTTTTCTTTTATGTTCTTCAAAGTTTAGCAGAGAAAGTGAGAGAGATAGTACATTTACAATAGAAGTCAATCACTTTGACTTTTGATATCGTCATGAGATCAGTTGAAGACATATTGCTTCAACTGATTCTCTAAGGTGACTCGTTCACCTATCATAGTGCTGCATCTTGTCTATTTGCTGCACATTACCATGGGACACCTTGTTGTACTGTCACATGTGTTGAACCTTGATGACTGAGCTGCTCTCATCTTCATGCTGCTCATCATGCTGCATCTTCCATGGTCTTCTTTTCATTCATTCAAAGCTACCCATGCTTATGATCTCATTCATATTTATGTTGGCCATGCTCATATCATCATGCATCATTATGCTGCCCATGCTCATATCATCATGCTGCTTATTATGTTGCCCATGATCTCATACATCATGCTGCCTTCCTTCGGAGACAGATGCTCCAGTTGTTTCGGTAGTTCCCGGTAGTTTCGACTTTTCTGGCAGTTCTGGCTTTTCTAGCAGTTTCAACAGTTTTGGCATTTCCGCATTTTCCAACTTTTTTGGCTTTTTTCGGTATTTCCAGCGTTTCCGACAGTTTCGACATTTCCAACTTTTTTGGCTTTTTTGACTTTTCTGACTTTTTCGACAGTTCCAACTTTTCTGTCTATTTCGGCTTTTCCGGCGGTTCTGACTTTTTTGGCTTTTCTAGCAGTTCCAACTTTTCCTGCAGTTTTGGCTATTCCGGCAGTTCTGGCTTTTCCGACATTTCCGACGTTCCCGACTTTTCCGGTATTTCCGGCTTTTTTGGCTTTTCCAGTTTTTCCAACTTTTCCTTAGGATCTCTCCTTCTATTAAAGCCCAAAGACAAGTAGAGAGAGGAAGAGATCCAAGTGTGTGTAAATGACTTGAAGTCCTCTTCTATTTATACTAAAACGTAGAGGTTGAATATACATCACTGTTGGGCTTCTGAGCCTACTCAAGTTGCTGGCCGACTTGACAATTTGATTTATAACATAAATAAATTCATAACTTCATAAATACTTATCGGAATCGGATGATCTTTAGATCAATCCTACACCTCTTGATGAGAGGGATCCAATAAAAATATCAACTGTGATCAATAAATGACCCACATGGAGTTTGGCCCTAGTTGCCAATTTTAACACAAATTGAAGTAACAAAGTTTGAACAAATCCTTCAAATCAGATAGATATATCTTGTGGAGAAGGCAAGGAGTACAGTGTGTGACAGAGAGACGCATAAGTTTATAATTGTCATTTCTTTCTTGACAATATATCTTACACATCCAAGACAGAGAAACATATGATTTATACCATATTTAGTCAAGAAACTTGCATAGAATTTTCCGTCGCAATGATTTTGATCTATAGCGCATCTGTAGTTGCATAGTTCATAATTTTTATTCTTACAGGTGGCTGGCTAGGGTTTGTATTTACCACAATGGCTCAATAACTCTTAATATGGCAGAGACTTCTTTGAATAAAGTGTGCATTTGTAAAGTGGTAGAGTCCTTGTAATTATGTATGTAAAAATATGACAATGCCTCTGCTTGAACAGTAACCTTGCTAGCAACATTCTAGACATTACAGTGACTTAGACTTGATAGTCATAATCTGTATGAATGATTCCTATGAAATGTGATGACAAAGAAGAATAATGCCTGATGGATACATATTAAGCAACTAAGATTTGACTATGACTTGTCATACTTTATCAAGACAACATGATACCATGATAACATCTGTAACCTTGATGCAATGTCTATCAAACATTGATAGTCAAACATTGATAGCAGTGACTGCCCGACCTGATAATAGGAACCTAGATAAGAAATCTGACATGTGACAACAACTAGAAGCCATAACCGTGAACTTGTTGAATGATGTAGACATTCTAGTCTTGATGACAATATGCTAGGGTTTGATCACCTAGGCAGGTTTGATTATTTGCAAAATAGTAGTGAATAGTTTATATTAGCAATAATCGTTGTGAGGGGCATATTAGAGGTGATAGTGATAGGAGTTGCAGACAAGTAGCAGGGACAATGATGGCAGTGAGGAGGTTTTAAGCAGTGGTGCCGAAGATAGCAACAACAATTATAATAATAACAGTTGCAATATATTAGTGGCGACAATGGATAATGGTGCAGTAGCAGTGGTTACAACAGTGTGTAGCATCAGTGGGCAACAATGAATGATGGGAGAATTGATAGTTTCAGTATGGTGGCTGTGAAGGTTGCATAAGTGACATTGGTTGGATGTTGTACTAGAGGTTGAAGACTCCAACATATCTTGTTTGCAAACATCTTCAGACATTGGAAGCATTAGCTTCTCTAGGGAGTCTTGCGCTTCCTTCCAGATTCTTCTAGTAAATTGTTGTACGTACATCATACATAACAAAGCTTTTTGTTTAGTCAAAACTTGTGTATTGTTATCGATGTGATTTAACTTTGTACTAATCTGAATGTTTAAGAAAGATTAACTAACCAATTGAAGAAATAAGGAAATACTAATTCATGTGAGAATTCCTCAACCAAAATTCCTACTGCAGCAAAATGATGTTAGTTCTCCTACATGTTAATCCATACAAGTTATTTATTGTGTTCTACAGTAAATATTGAAGTAAATACCACTGCAACCTTCACTTAATTAAATATTATGCGGAAACAAGAGATTGAGCAAGGAAGAAAATACAACACAATTGACATCGTTAATTTTGGACAGAAGTCCCAAGAAAAACCCAGTGCGGGAAGACTGGTGTAACAACTTTGAGGGTTTATTATTATTAAGCAGTAGCAAATTTTGAATGCATCTCTGAATACCTCACAGGGTTATTTTGTTATAGAGAGAAATACTGGCAAAAAGATTTGTGAGATTACCTCACACAATCACTGAGAAAATTCCCGTTGATCCGAATACTGAATGAATGGCCTCTGGCAGGCCTTATGTTGCTCTGCGCAGTCCTCACGCAGGTTCTAGGTCAACCTCTCAAGGCTCTGCGTCACTTAGTTTTCTGATCAATTTGCTACCCAGAGTCTTTACTCAGCCTCCCGGTCTCACACCTCGACTCTTGAGTTCTGAAACTAACTCTTCTCAGCAAAATCTTGGACTCTCTCACCCTTAGCACTGCCTTTGCATGGCCATTCGTGGCCCCGCGTTAGCGTCTGCGTTTGGGCTACTGGATCACTTTTTGCTTCTCTGCTGATGATTCCTTGGCTGAGAAAATCTCTCTCTAGAAGCTATCCTTGCCCTTCAACTTCCTCTTGAGAACTTCTCACTTTAGAAAATCGATTTCTTGATCTCTCTTAGTGTATTTTCCAAATGACCCTCGAGCCCCTTCTTATATCTTCTTGTTGGACAGTGAATGACCTAGATTAACTCCTAATCAAAGGCTCAGATTGTTTTGACTTGATCTTCGTCTTTTTCTAGAAGTTACACCCACAATTAGATTAATACCCATTGATATTTTTAATTTCCTAAGTTTAGATTTAAGGTCCCATTAAAAAATATTAATTATTTTAATATAATCGTTTTTGGGTGGAATTTCCCAGAACACTTTCTGGGTTCTTTGGAATACATGTGCCGAAGCTTCCCTGCAAAATTTGAGGCCTAGAGCACATCCGATGTTACCCCAAATCAACAATCCAGCCCCCTTTCAATGTTTCCAACAATTGGTATCAGAGTAGGTCTTTCTTAAAGGCTTAACTGTTTGAAGGCAAAATCTGTAGCATCTGAGATGGGGAAGCCAATGGAGAATGATGATGTTGCAACTCTCAAACGCAAACTTGTTGAAGCAGAAAATTGGAATGAATTTAAATATGCTTTTGCTTTTGATGAAATAACTGTTGAAGGAAATGTAATTAGGTTCAGTCTTCATAAATGTACTTTTGATATTTGTATTTATTCAAGAAAAGAAATATTATTTTTATAACATATGTTAATGCGTTTCTTGCTCATTGAAATAGGTCCAGCACAAGTTAAAGTGCTATAGATGAGTCAAATAGTCAAAGAAAATGATTGAAGACCTTAAAGGCATATTACTCCTTGTATATGTTTGTATAAGAGTCAAAGAATAACCCTCCAAACAAAGTCAAGCCTCCTCCAAAGCAAAGACACCTCCAAAGCAGCAATCCGAGCTATATATGTCAAGTCAGCCTAAGGACAACAAGTCGGCCTCAAGTACCTAAAGGAGGGATAATCCTCTATATATAGAGGTTGTCCACTCCCTCTCAACATCAAGCTATCATCTCTGAAATTAGCGAAGGTAGGAAGCCAAGTAAGGGGTAATAAGAAGACAAGAAAAGGGTCTCCAAGGCAGTGAAGAAAGAATGAAGTAAACCGAAGTGTTAAAGGGCCAGTGACAACCACACTTGCGAAGAAAGAAGAGTTGTCTATGCGGCTATAACAACAGTAACCTACAGTCAACTGTATCTCATTGATTAGGGTTGAAACTAGGCCTACAAGGCCTCTCACTCAAGCGTGGAAGAAGGCTATACAAAGCAAAGGGAGAAGGAGAAGTTTGACACAGCTTTTGTGAGGAGATTTCCTCACACGTGCGAGGAACTAGGGCTGCATTACTGTTGCTCCAAGTATGTAATATTTGTGAAAGAGAAGAAGGCTCGGTTGGGAGACAACAAGGTCATCTCCTTAAGTTAGGAAGGCTCCATCACAAGCGAAGGAAGAAAAGGTCAAAGAATATTCTAGAGTATACAATAGAAGGTCTCTACAGTTGCCGAAAGAAGTGCCGAAGGAAGGAAGACAAAGCTCTGGAAGGAGGAGGACGAAATGCTACAAGAAGAAGTAATCTTGAAAGGGCTTGACTTGTGCTTGGAGGATATTCTTGTCAAGGGTGTAGGGTTTAACATTGACCAATAAGAAGCTTCAATAAGAGAAACTTACTAAAGGGTTTTCCTCTCAAGAGAAGAGATGTTTTGGCCCTAGCAGAGAGCCAACATCTTGTGTTCTTGTTCTTATGTTTTTGGTAGCAGTTTGATGAAGTACACACACTTGCATTAATAATAATAATAATAAGAATATTAAGCTAATAAGAAAAAATAAGAAGCTCCACAAACTGTTATCAAGTAACGAAGAATCACACTACACCTAATTGCCCTAGATTCTTCAACATGGTATCAGAGCTAAGGTGACACATCAAGGAAAGAGCAATTCAAGAACACTCATCAAGGAAAGACATCTACAAGGTTGAAGCATCAAGCCAAATCTACTCAAGGAAAGGAAGGCCTACCATCTATCATTCATCAAGGAAGACTACATAGCAAGAAGAAGAGCCTTACACAAAGGTGTTGATCAGTGGTTGCCATTGATGTCAACCCAAGCAACACCAGGGGCTACCCCTATCTTGCATGGGAATTTTGACTTGACAAAAAGCTATATTCTAAGTCAAGGATCTTCTAGATGGATTCTACTCGTCGAGATGTTTTTGTTGATATATGGCACACCACGTAATTCTTCATGGTTTGAGAGGTATTCACATTAGAAGTTAGTAACCCCTGTTAGTGGGCTAAAACCCTATGGGGTTGTGGCATGGCACTCATAATTGGTTGTGGTCATTGAATAGTCAAGAATAAATAATTTGTTTTTGCTCCTAAAATCCCTCCAATGTTCACTTGTTGAGGACCCTCTAAACTCAAGACATTCATATAAATAGTGACCCTCATATCCTTCTCTATTAAGGATTTTGTGGTTTCAAACATGTCATCATGGCATTTTCGCTATAACTTGTTTTCTTTGAAGCTTCAGAAGCTGAAATTAAAACCCATTTGAGCTGAAATCTTGAAGAACCTCGTGACCAAATTTCAGATCTTGGTTCTCTATATTTTCAGAGATATGATATGGGGAAGTTAGGGTTTTTGCAGGCTCCCGAATTTCATGTCAAACATGTGATGTTGGGAAAATCATCATAACTTCCTCTCTGAGCATAGTATTCAATTTTTGTCAATAGTGACAGAAAGAGAATAGACTGTAGTTTGTTGGATATCGTTTTCAGGGCCGAAGGTTGCAACAGTGACATGTGGCACTTCGTACAAGTTCGCTCTACTGAACTAGTCTATAATCAGGCCATCGTGGGAGATTGGGCATAACTCGTTCTTGAAGAATCCAATCTTGATCAGACCTGTGGGATTTTAAAGAGGACTCAGAGGGCTACCACAAGACGCAATTTCAGACCTTGGAGATTCGAGATTACATAGATACAAGTTACAATAGATTCAATATCGAGCTCCTAGAAGGCAAGAAAAAGCATGCATTCAAGGATCATTGCAGTCAGGACCACACATCAACAGTCAAGGGTAAGTCTCCTACAATAAGGTATGTATGATTAATGTTTTCATTTGAATTTTGAATATCATCTCTGACATATGTTTTTTTTACAGGACAACATAAGTATATACATGGTCTCGGTTATATCTCTATGTCTCTATATGTCATAGTTAGTTTTGATACCATATTTCAGATGTCCTATTCTTGATACTACACATTTGATGCTACATATTCTTGATGCTACACCAAGTCTGCTAAATCTATATGAGGTTGTAAGTTCATGTTACTTGTCTTGTCATACATTATAGAATGGTCTCTGTTGTTGTACTTAGAACTTGGTCCATCACAAGTCTTGGGTCTGTCATCAGTTTTTATTATATATATCTTTAGGTCAGTTTTCGATATAGTCTTGCACATAGTCCATGCCTATACCAAGAGTGAGAGTCTTTGTCTACTGCTGCAACAAGTCAACAACAAAAGTGACAAGCACACTTCAGGTGCACATTGTAATTTTAATTTGTATTTATTCATTGTTATGCACTTATATGTGTTTTGCAGGCAATGGTAAGTTGAAGGGTATTTTGTTCTGTTTTGGGATTGGTTTTGCCAGACAAATTTTTCATGCAGATAGAAGAAGATTCAAGTACAACATCAAGCAAGAATTCAAGTGCAAAAGTATCAATTTAAAGGAAGCATTGCAGTGGGATATCCTTTAGAACATGACAACCATCCAGATATCGTGAAGTTTTGTTAAGGCCAAGAGTCATCATTGTAAAGTTGTAAAAGAGTCATTTATAAAAGAGCCATCATTGTAAAGTTGTAAAAGAGTCATTTGTAAAAGTGTCATCATTGTAAAGATTGTAAAATAGTCATTTGTGAAAGAGTCATTCCGCTTAGAGTCGAAGAGGCAGTGTTGGGAGGTATAAGTGTCATTGTTGGGATGATGTCATGGTTGGGTTACAGGTCAAAGAGTGATTGGATATTTGGTCAAGTACACGAAAATCATTGTACATCTTATTGTATCGTGGATTGTTGTCGTTGGTTTGGGAATCCACAGTCTTGTCTTATTTCAATCATTATAGGGTGGCAGGGAGGTGCTAGGTAGGTGTATGAAGTCGCCTACAGGTTGGGGCCTGTGAACACTTCAGGGTGGTAAGGTGGTGCTAGGGCGAGTTGTGGTTTGCTAGGGTGTTGGGGCATCCATTTAGTTGATTAGTGAAGAAACCAGAGCGTTAGGGAATCCTTCCATTGAGAGCTGGAGAATAATGCTTTGTTAGAATTCTAGGAAGTTGTTGCTTTCATTTCAGTTGGACCTGAAGATTAAAGAATTTTTAGAAAAGCGTTTGGTGGTTTTAGACTCGGAGGGGGTTTTCCACATAAAATTCTTGTGCCTACTGTGTTCTTTTATTTGCTATTATCACTGCATAAACATTAATAATAATTGAAGATTAACTAATGCTCTGAAGATATTTAAAAGTGCTAATTGCTAAGGAACACTAATTCACCCCCGCTTAGTATTTCCAACAATTGATATCAGAGCTTGGTTCCTTCAATAACAATCTAACAACTGGAAGGAGATCATGGAGTATACTAAGAATAGAGTTCCTTTGTTCAATGGAAATAACTATGCACTTTGGAGTGGAAGAATGCAGGTTCATTTGCTGGTGCAAGGATACGAAGTATGGGAAATCGTTGACAAAGGCTTCACACTGACCTGGGATGAACAAGGTAAGAAAAATATGGTATGTGATGCAAAGGTTAAAGACCTTATTATTAGTGGGCTTATCAAATTTGTTTATCTTAAAGTATTGAGTTGCAAAGCTGCTAAAGAGGTATGGGGCAAGCATGAAAATATATTTGCAGGTGACTCAAAGGTGAAAGAAGCAAAGCTTCAAAATTTTAGGGCAAAATTTGAGCAACTCAAAATGAGGGAAGATGAAGATATTGCTGCATACTTTTAGCGTGTTCATGCAACAACAAATACATTGGAAGGTTTGGGAGAACCTGTTGAAACGAAAATTGTTGTCTGAAAGATCCTCAAAACCTTGCCAACAAGATTTAAGCCTAAGGTAGCTGTCTGGGAAGATAGATCGAATTTGACCAATCTCAATATAGATGAATTGCATGGAATTCTTACGGCATATGAAATGAGGATTGAAGAAGAGGATGGTACATCTCACTTAGAAGCAACATTTCCGCATCCAAGAATAATAGTAAGGACAAGCAAACTCTTAAAGCAAAAACTTGCAATTGTAAGGACGAGGAAAAGGAAGAAGATGAAGAAGAATTCTCAGATAAAGAATTTGCCTACTTCACGCAGAAAATGAGAATAGGTACGGTAAAATTCAATGGTAAACTTCCATTAATATGTTTTGATTTTGGTGAGGTTGTTCATTTTGCAGCCAAATTCCCTCACAAAAATGAGGGTGTTATGAAAGGGAAGGAAAGTCCTAAGAAGTTCAACAAGCAAGGCAAGAAGAAATGGTTTAAGAAAAATTTATTCTCCAAAGAAGATAGTTCCTCATCGAAAGAAGACAATGATAACGAAGAAGAATTCAATGGAAGAGTATTATTTATGGCCAAGCACAATCAACAAGAGGCACCTGATGAAGAAAGAGACGAAGAAGAAGAAATGACCGAAGTCGAATTTCAAAATGAAGTAATCAGGGTTATCAAAGAGCTCAAGGCCGAAAATAAGCATGTTAACACTCTTGAAGACGAATTGAAGGCAGAAAGGGAACATGTCCTCAATCTTAAAATCAAGGTTGAATAATACAAACGAATTGAAGAATCACTTAGGAAAGAAGTAAAGGAAAGTAACAAGGAGAGAAAGAAGAAGAAATGACTGAAGTCGAATTTCAAAACGAAGTAATAAGGGTTATCAAAGAGTTTAAGGTCGAAAATAAGCATGTTAACACTCTTGAAAACGAATTGCTCTTAAAGACGAACTGAAGACGGAAGGGGAACAGGTCCTCAATCTTAAAATCAAGGTTGAAGAATACAAACGAATTGAAGAATCACTCAGTGATGTAGGAGCATGAGACTTGGAGAGAAAAGACTTCAAACGTATTCCAAAAATACAAAAAAATCTACAAGCAAAGGAGTGGGATCCTTTAGCCATCAATTTCCATGTTTTTCTAGTTAAGCATAGAACTAGAATATGGGATTAAATCATGATGTAATAAGCGTTAAATTAGTTAGCTGTAGTGGAGATTCTCGAGGAGAATACCTCACAGAACAAATATGATTAGTTAGCGTAGTGGAGATTCTCGAGGAGAATGCCTCGCGACACTGATAGCAGTAATAAATTTTAGCCTCTATTTTAGGATCTGGTTGTTAAAACGAACCAGTATATGTGTAACTTTTATGTTATTGTAAAGGGATTTTGACCAAATGTGTTTATGCCGTATTGCTGAAGAAAGGAGTAGACATCTCTGTGTATTGGTCGATTCTGGAGACATTGTGATCTCCGAAACCCTTCTTATGCATCTGAACGCATGTTTTCCTGTTTAAATCTGGTATTTATGTGTATATTTGGCTTCACACAACGTTTTTCTTTTAAGTCTTTATAATAGTGGTTCGGCCTTGTTTTCCAACGAATACTTCGATTGAAGCCTGTTAGCGTGTGTTTCCTTTATATCTGTGTGCCCTGTTTCCTTTATATTCATTGTTGAGTTCCGTAGGCGAAACTCTGGTTTACACTAGAAAACCGTGAAAAACGTAGTCGGAATTGAGTACCAGACTTGAAATCCTATTAAATATGGCTGATACCCTTATCGGGTCTGTAACCGTCATCACATCACAGTGTTTGAGTGGAGAGGGACTAGCCCTTTGAAGTGCCGAAGTCCGAAGTGTGACGTTCGGATCTGAAATATTATAAGGGATGTTTGTAATATCCCTTCCCTTAATAATAAATAATAAATGATAAATAATAAATAATACAAAATAAATAATAATAATATAAATAATAAATAATAAATCACTTAATAATAAATAATAAAAATAATAAAAATAAAAATAGTAATAACTATACTAAAGTTCTAAATAAGAATAAAAAGAAATAAAACAAAGAAAACAATAAAAAAATCAGTAAGCTATGAAAAAGAAGAAAATAAAACAAGAAAGCTAAAAATCAAAGTCGCATGTAGACGCATGGAGTGTGTGCATGTGGTTCCCATCCAACGTTTGTTGTATTTAATAGATGGTGAGGAAGATGAGAGGCATTCCTGCATTCCATCTTTTCGAGATTCTATCTTTCATTCTCTTGGGAGAATGGTGTTCTAAGACATAGGAGTCATTGGCAATAGTACGTTGATTGAGGGCTCGGGGGTGGTCAGTTGTAGCAAATCCTTGCACAATTGAGCCTACGGTTGGGTGGAGAGTCATCCCCAAAACCTTGTTGCGGTAAGCCTACTTCTACCATAGGTAAGCACTATTCTTAGTTGAATTTAGTTTATTAATTACATGTTTATTTGGCTAGGTAAGTGCCACGTTGATTTAAATTTAATGTTAACTAGAAAAGTTAAGTAGATATTTATTTTGGGCTGTTACATATGGTATTAGAGCAAGTTTCAACCCTTAGGGCCTATGGGCATCTAATTATTTTTTTTTTTAATTTTTATTTTGTCAGGATATTTAACTTGACTTGTTTTTAAAAGTTACAGGATGCGTACTTTCGTACGAGTAATTTCCACGGCAACTGAACTTTGGAATCGGGGTTTCTAGATTCCGCAATTTTGATTTGTTTTCATTAATTCATTAGCCATCTCTAACAATTGTTTGCCGGCTCTACCACAAACTGCACCAATAAACTGCTAGAAATCTACTAATAGAAATAACCCAGATCATAAGACGGTGTCATAAAACTCATCTAATAGCCTATTAATATTCTAGAAAAATTATCAACTTATAGACTGGCTGAAAATAGCCAGGAGCTTTTGAAAAAGTGATTTGGAGATGCTCAAAACCCGTTGGTAATTCTGTGAAATCCACTGCACTTTTTCTGTCTCTGACCTCGATTGCATAAGCTCGTCAAAGGCAGATAGAAGCTCTTTGAAATGAGAAAGCTGACAATGTGTATTGGTCACTCAACATCTTTAAGGTATGAATTTTAAATTAAGTTTTATGGATAACCTTTGTATATCGCTAAACTGTCTGACCTCTGTTCTGCCTCACTTCTGTAGACCCTCCGCAATGCCACGACATTGTCACAATCCACTACGTGCTGCTACACGAATAGTTTTTTTTTTTCCTTTCTAGACTTATGACAAAATTTGCTAAATAATTTTGCAGATAGAAATTTTGAAACAAAGAACTTCTGGAAATGAACTTATGTCTCTAAAATATACCTATGTTTGAAGTTATTATTGTAACTGAGAATTTATCTGGACCTTTCATATCTTCTGGACATGTTCTTCTCAGATCTAGGGCTAGATTTTTTCTGACCAACATATCTGATGAATGTCACTTACTTGTTGATCTTTGTCTGCTAGGGATAAAAAAATTTCTGTTTGTGTCTGGGATAACCTGCAACTGTTCTTTTATTGCTCTTCATGCTCACATTTGGCAGCTTCTCCTATAATGTGCAATTCTTCTTCTTAATATGCGGAAGAATTTTCTGCTGGTTACTCACTGTTTCTTCGCGTGGGTTCCTTCTGTCTGTCTGCGCGTGTTTATGGCTGGTTGCTCACGAGTTTGTGTAGTCTGTCGATTCTATGTTTGCACTGAGCGCACATATCTACCTCCTCTCTGCCTTCCCGTGCAATGATATACAATGTTTTTTATAATCTCGAGAAGTTCGGTGCATTCCCTTTCAAACGCATATTGTGTAGGATGAATTGTACTGTACCATTCATTTTCTTGTGGTGCGAAAATCTTTGTAGCTGGTCATCCTGCAGAAAGAATACTTTTTTTAGGGTTTGAACTTGGGAATTTAAGGAAATTAATGATAAGACTTTATAAGATTTGAAATATGTTTTTTGGATAAGTTGTGGGCGTGAAGCATGCAAAATTCAAAATGATTTTATCATTTGGAGCAAAGTCGATTTCTTTCTTTCTAAGGAGTGCTCTTCCATTTTCTGAGCCGAAATCAAAAATTCTGGAAGCTTGGAAGTTTAAACCAATTTCTTCTTTGGTGATTCGCCTTCCATGCTCTGAGCTTTCCCAATATTTCTTTTGATGTGTAGCCATCAGAGCTAATTTTGGCCCTTGAATTCTGAAAGCCATCTAAAATTTCCTGGCATCTTTCCTTTGCCGCAGACACAATAGAAATTCTTTCTTTTCTTCGAGCCATTCTTTTTTTTTTAAGAAGGTTTGGGTGTAATTATTTTGGAGAGAATTTTTTACAGAAGAGAAGCGAAATTATCTTAAATCGATTTCATTTGGGAATTTTTTCTATCATTCTAAATTATTTACAATTATTATATAAAAATTTTCCCATTGCTACTTTAAGGTAGGTATTTAAATCTCTATTTGTAAACCCTTTTCAAAATGAAAATTTGAAACTCTCTTAACTTTGTCTAAAGAGGACTTACGGGTGGTGACTAATAAGAAAATTTGAAACCCTCTTTTACGGGTGGTGACTAATTTTTGGGATTAGTTTTCATTTTATTTCTAGATCTAACTTCTAATTTTTATTTTTAATTTCATGCACATTGCATTTTAAGTCTAATTTCTTTGGCTACTTGATATATTGCACTCGAATAATTTGTCTTAATTTCATTTGCATTTTTAGATTTAAAAGTCATTTTCGATCGCATTTGATGCTTTAATTTTCCCTTGGTTCTATTATCATAATATAATATAGGTGAATAACATTTTTAAGCATGCTGATTTATTAAGGATTTAATTTCATAGGGAATCACCCACAATGGACTCGGATTTGCAATGCAATTGTGGTGCATGCAGAAACGAGGGCCTGTATTCGTTTCAATATTCAGCCAATGTGCCTATTGTGTTCTCGGCAATCTTATCAACTGTTTCTAATTTTAATCTTCCTTCCATCATTGTTAAATGTTTTATCCTCATTATATTAAATTAACATATCCTCATAATCATATTAAATTAACATTCAATATGCATTTATGTATTATTCTCGTTACTCAGAATATTCCCCTTCAAGGTTAATACGCAGTGTCCACATTTGGACTATTACAATATTAGAGTCACATACTAAAGTCTTCAGGCGCATACGACGTACGTGCCATGGGTTAATATGATTGTTCATTCGGATTCGTATTAACATGATTGTTCATTCGGATTTGGTTTCTGAAGACACACCGAATCGGGGAAGTATGATGAGTGTACTTCGGCTCGAACAGTTACCTGGGTCTTTCATCGAATCCTTCCTTTGCTGTTTGTTTCTTGATAGTTGCAAGAACAAATTGTAACAAGTATAATTTGTTGTAGGAACAATTACCTACTTTGGATGAGGAAATAGTACAATTGAGTGTGTAAATGGTACTATCTCTCAACGAATGTTTCAAACCACAATGTGAGGTTGATCAGTTGATCTTATAGTCTGTGCAGATTTCTCGACATTATTGTCGAAAGGAACAATGGAATTTGCAGGAACACGCATAGCCATGGCCGCAAGCTTACAAACTTCTATCTTATGCAGGCAATTTTATGGCTAAATGTATTGTAATTTGAAGGGTTTCGAAATGGTGTTGCCTTCGCATGTGCGCTTGCAGGCAGACCATATAATTAATAAAATGATTTTTTTTTTTGTGTTGGGGAGGAATAACCTTCCCAATCATCCAATCCGGTTCTGGATCGTGTGGCAGTGTCTCTTCTTTATGGCGTGGAATATTTCTTTGGTTGTTTGATTTCTTAAATCCCTTTAGAGTAATCATTTAATGGCTAAGTTATGATTGCTTAATCAGATACTCAAAATATTTCACTCTACAGCACAAAATTTCGATCCTTAAAAATCATGAATCTGTAGAATTAATATTGGTGTGACATAATATCATGAATAAATTTTCTTTCAAAGATCAAAGTACTTTCTCAACACAATAATGCCGCCAACATTGAGACAATTCTCTAAGTTTTATTCTGACATCATTAGTACCTTCTAATTCATGTTTTCCATGGTTTATACTACAGAAATTTGTAATTGTGGATAATTTATGGTTTAATTATGGTTTAAGTATTGTGATTGTTGATAATTTATGATAAAAACATATCTTATTAAACTCATAACTCTGATAATAAGGATAACTTATTAACCTTATTAGACTTTGATAATAATTATTATTGAGTATATTGGTTCTTATTTTATGATGAATCTTGAGTTACAGTAGTGTTTTTATTTCTCTTACAAGGTCTCTAGATCAACCTTCTTTTCTTTTATAGTTCATCATTTTTTTTTTTATCACATTTTGATAATTGATCTGGCTTTGGTAGATTGATATACTTGTTAAAATAGCTACAACCAGCTTATTATATTATTACAAAAGTCTGATATTAAATTATAGAAGTAAGACCTGATATTAAATTAAGTACTACACAGTTTACATAGCACTTGAAGTATTTGGATAATTGAAGTTGAAATTTTTCCCCAATTAAAGTGCTCTAAAATAGTGAAATATGTTCCAATTCACAATGGATAAACTTTGATATCTTATTACCTTTAGATGATCATTGTTCACTAGCATCTATTCATTATTTTATTGTTCAATCTGATCTAAAAACACAGAGATAACATTCCTTGAATGTTGATCATACTATTAACTAATTATTTGGGTTGGATTGTTGTTCTCATTGTCCTTTAGCAATAGCAGTTGCTTGGCATTTCGATGGTCTATTATTGCAAGAACACAACTCTCTCAATATGATCTTCTAATAAATTTAATTTTGCACTGCCATTGCCATTCAGATTACATGTATCTGCTCATTTACTACTATATTCTCAATGGCAAATCGTACAGACTTGGATTTCTGTTTAGATGTTGAGTATAATATTACATGAGGTTTCGTGATTCAAGTGTAATTGCATATAGTGGATAAAGATGTCTAAAGAGAAATGGAAAGGAGAAACTTGCTAATGATGGTTCATGTGATTATGGTCAACTTGGATCAGATGTTTAAGGTGGTAGAGAAGAAGTATCACAACAGGGGTAAGAAATCAATAAGAAGAAACAACCTATTTTAGAACACAATGGAAGAGTTTGGTATAATCATGACTTGGTACTCTAAAGGTATAACTATAAGGTCTATCTAAGGATGATGCACATAAAGAAGAAAATATTGGCAATCAACTAATGAACTTGAAAAATCAGGGTAATAATGAAGGTTATTTTAAGGAACCTGTAAGGTGTGATAAATAGAATGATTGGAGAAGATAAGTTGTGTGCATAACAACATCTATAACAATGGGAGAGCCACATTGTAAAGTTTTTCATAGGTGACTAACTATATGAATGAATTATGGATAACAAGATGTATGATAAGGAGATTTTATTATGTTGATGTCTTAGAATAGGAAAAGATAAGCGGATTACACTTGGTAGTTATCTTAATGAATTTATTTATCAGTTACTACCCTAGTTGGAAATAGTAACAACATTTCCAAGGTATATTAGTGCTATAGGAGAGGAGGAAAAACCACAATGATTGGAGCTGAGAAATTCAAGTCAATTTACTAAAATGGAATGAAGTGAAGAAACTTCCATTTTTGAAGCCAATAGACATGGAATAATAGGAAATCAAGACAGGGAGAAAAAGAAAAATATATCTATGAATATCGAGTAGGAGGAAATGAAGGGATGTTCTATCAAGAAGAAAGTTCTTTTAAAGGTATTAATGAGTAGAGCTAGAAACATGATTGGTAATGGTCATAATGATGATCTACATATTTTAAAAATGTGAAAGTGTGAAGTTGCATGATGACCAAATGATAATAAACAAGGAAGATATAGGAAGGAATGTTGCTAGAAATTTTATACGGATACCTTGAGAAGGATTGTATACATAGTGACAAAAGGAAGTGAAAGTCAATTAATAGAGATTGTACTTAACTCATTATTTTATGAGTAGGACTTCCCATAATGTTAAAAGAGGTCGTTTCCACATAACACCTCACATTTAAGTTTAACAAATCCTCATGCAAGTAAATTAAGCATGATATAAAATTAAATCATGATGAAAAAATGTTTATATGCAATTGTATATAGCGGTATTGGAATCAGTAAGCCAAAGGGTAAATGGATGTAAAATCAAGGGATTTTAATTTTGAGATAGATGATTTAAATAATGATGGTATCACTAGTAATATCTTAAACAAATTTCACCAAAATTTCCTTGGGGAAGGAAGAATATATGACGAGAGATTAAGACTTAAGATGATGAGGCTCATATGAAATTTAACGATGTACTTAGATGATTATACCATTGGTGTAAATGATCAATTAACTAGTTGAAAGGAATCGAACTGATTATTGAAAAGTAATTGACAACTTGATGAAAAAATATTGACGATGTTTCATGCTGTCATGGTAGGAAGATAATGATGTACATATGGTTCTTATAGTGATAAGGTATGCATAGATATTATGACGTTATGTTAAGGTATATTGACATATTCATTTACTACATGATGATAGGTATTTAATGTTCAATACTCATGATGGATATGATATGCATAATGTGGCAATGAATTATGATGTTATAATATGAGGATTATCGACATGTGGTTCATTTATGTATAATTATGTTGATGGTATAACTAAAGCATCCGATAGTTCTGTACAAATATATAACATGCATGAGCATGTAGTTCCTTATTATTCATAATGTTGTGATTAAAAAAGATGAACGTTCTCATGATGACATGCAAGAGTTGGCATGTGGATTATTTCCTATGATACTATGATGGTAGGGTTAATGCATTGGATGCATGTTGAGATGTGATGATTCACAAGACTTCACAAATGGGCCGAGAGGGCCGGTTTATTTGATGATCTCATGCGAGCCCATACGCACGAGGGAGAATAAGTAACACCATATGGGCTGGGGACAAAACTCAATCAACACTAATATTGCCAGTGGTTCCTTTGTCTTGTGTATAACTCTTGATGGATAGCTCTAGAAGAGCTATGGGACCATTTTGAGGAGGTTAAGTGCCTGATGTTCTAGGCTAGGTGCTTGTTATTGGATTGGGATGCCGAAGTCTGGAAGGGATGTAAAGGACTTTGATGCCTGGGGTTGTGCACCTTAGTAGTTGTGGAGGGAGTGGGCCAGCCTTGCGAGATGCCCGGGGTCATTGAGTACCGGACCGAATGCCTGCCTTGGGGCAGATAAGGTCTGAGTCAGGTGCAAGCCTTGCGGCCAGCCTTGGACTAGGATACAGACCGGGTCAGGCTTAGCCTAGTGCCGAAAGTGGGAAAAATGATAGAGATTCCTTGAGATTTCTTGGGGTGTTGGGGACTTTCGATGCCTGCTGGTTATACTAGTTCAGCAGAGGGTGTTGGCAACATGAAGTAAATAAAATAATAAATAATAAAAATAATAAATAAAAAATAATAATAAATAATAAATAATAAAAATAATAAATAATAAATAATACAAAATAAATAATAATAATATAAATAATAAATCTCTTAATAATAAAAATAATAAAAATAATATAATAATAAATGTTTAAATAATAAATGATATTTTAAAAATACAAGAAAATAAATAAAAAATAATAAAATAAAAATAGTAATAACTATACTAAAGCTCTAAATAAGAATAAAAAGAAATAAAACAAATAAAACAAGAAAAAAATCAGTAAGCTATGAAAAATAAGAAAATAAAACAAGAAAGCTAAAAATCAAAAGAAAAGTAAAGAAATAAAACAAGAAAGCTAAAAATCAAAGTCGCATGTAGACACATGGAGCGTGTGCATGTGGTTCCCATCCAATGTTTATTCTATTTAATAGATGGTGAGGAAGATGAAATACATTCCTGCATTTCATCTTTCCAAGATTCTATCTTTCATTCTCTTGAGAGAATGGTGTTCTAAGACATAGGAGTCACTGGCAGTAGTACGTTGATTGAGAGCTCGGGGGTGGCTAGTTGTAGCGAATCCTTGCACAATTGAGCCTACGGTTGGGTGGAGAGTCATCCCCAAAACCTTGTTGCGGTAAGCCTACTTCTACCACAGGTAAGCACTATTCTTAGTTGAATTTAGTTTATTAATTACATGTTTATTTGGCTAGGTAAGTGCCACGTTGATTTAAATTTAATGTTAACTAGAAAAGTTAAGTAGATATTTATTTTGGGATGTTACAATGTTTTATCACCTATCGGGTCCGCGGACTTATCACATCGCAAGCCTTCGACGGGAAGAGCTTAGCGAGGGAGTATTGGAATCAACGATTGCTATTGCCGATAACTCCACGTGTAGTGTTATTCCATTTTTATGGAGTAAAGCCCCGCCGATAGTGTATTTGTGTATTAATGCTTTCCTTTGGAAAAATCCTGCCGATAGTGTATTTTCATGTGAGATAGCATTACGGCATTAAAACTCTGCCGATACTGCATTTCCATGTATAATCGCATTATGGCAGTTTGAAAACGTCGATAGTGTATTTATGCACAATTGCGTTCATTCCATTCAAAAACCTTGCCGATAATGTATTTCATAATTCTCATGGAATTACAGCTCCGATAGAGGGAAAGAGGCTCTGTTGTGTAAATTGTTCCCGATAACAAGGGTTGGGGCGATTTAGTCAAAAAGAGTGGTGATAGTGGTCGAAAAGGGAAATTTATGAACAATCAGTCTAAAATAGATGACTGATAGTCCAGTTGGGATTGAAGAACAGATTCAACCAGAATTAGAGGAAATTGTATCAGGGTTTGAACGTTTGTCCATATCGCCTGCACCCAGGCCACCACTCAGGAAGGAAGTAAAGGAAACCAACAAGGATAGAGAAGCATTGGAAGTTGAAATAGTTTCTTTATGGAAGGAAGTAAAAAGTGGAAATACTCTTCAAGGCTATGCCAACAGTTCAAAGGCTTTGGACGGACTCATCAACAACCAACTATCATACAGTGACAAGACTGGTCTTGGTTACAAAGAAAAATCCAAAAAGGATTTAAGCCCTTCTATGACAACTAAAGATGGATATGCAAAAGGGTAGATCGCCCAGCTAGATCAATACTTGTAGGAAGAACCTTGGAAGACATTTCCTCATAGAAGATTTCCTCCCAGGTATCAACCTATCTTTTGTGGTCACTGTTATTCATGTGGAAGGTTTGGACATAGCGCTTTAGAATGTCGCATTTATGAAAACTATTCCAGGAGATCTTTCAAAAATGGATATTCTAGAACTTAGCTAGATATCAACAGATTTGATTATTTGAGAGATGATGTCGAATTTTACAAATGTAACAATTTTGGATACTTGGCTAAAGATTGCAGACTTGGAAGCTCTCCAAAGGAGTTCACACAAAATTGAAATGAATAAATATGGAAAAAGAAGATTGAAAGGTGTTCTCTCGCTCTCAAGGCTCAAAACAACATAAACGTGTGGTATGTTAACAACAGTTGCTCAACGCATATGACTGGAGATAAAAATAAATTCATATCCTTGAAAGAAAAGAAGGATGGAACAGTGTCCTTTGGAAATGACGAGGCTTCAAACGTCATGGGAACAAGTACGGTCACTCTTGGAAGCAAGGATGCATTAGCAAAGGATGTGATGCTGGTTGAAAATATGAATCACAATTTGCTCAGTGTTGGACAGATGTGCGATCAAGGGCACATGATGCTATTCAACTTGAAGAAATGTGAAATCAGGAAATGCAAGTTTGGTAAAATTGTGGCTACAACAAGTAGAGCTCCAAATGACATATACATTTTGGATGAGACACCTAAAGGGCGTTTCTTGGCAAAAGAAGATGAGAGCTGGTTATGGCACAAATGAATGGGACATATAAATTTTGACAATTTGGTCAAGATCAACAAAAAAGAAGCAGTTAGAGAAATGTCTAAAATTTCGAAACCTTCTAATATGACATGTGAATCTTGTCAGCACGACAAACATAAAAAATTCGAATTCAAGACAAAGGAACACTTTCCGTCACATCCACGGGAATTAATACATACTCATCTATGTGGTCCTATGAGAAAAAAAGGCTTTGATGACGAATTATACTTTATGCTAATGATAGATGATTACACCAAAATGACAGCTGTCGGTTTCCTGAAGAAAAAGTTTGAGGCATTCGAGTGTTTCAAAATCTACAAGGAATTGGTTGAAAATGAAACTAATTTGAAGATCAAATGTCTGAGATCAGATAATGGTGGAGAATTCACATCCAAAGCATTTCAACAATGCTGTGACGAAAATGGAATAAAAAGACAATTCTTAACAGCTAGAACACCACAACAGAATGGAGTTGCTGAAAGGAAAAACATAACCATAAGGGAAATGGATAGAGCAATGTTAAAGGACTCAAACTTAGATGATAAATTGTGGGTTCAAGCAATTGATACTGTCATATTCATCTTAAATAGAGGCCTGCTAAGGAACAACTGTAACATGACTCCGTATGAACTATGGAAAGGAAGTCCGACTAATGTCAAATACTTAAAAATATTTGGAAGTAAATGTTACATCAAAAGAGAAGACCAAAAATTGGGCAAATTCAATTCCCGTGTTGATGAAGGTATTTTCGTTGGTTATTTGTGCAAAAGAAAGGGTTATAGATGCTACAATCTAAGGCAAAAACAAATAGCTGAAAGCATAAATGTTACTTTCGACGAAAATGGTGTTCTAAAGGATAACAATGAGATCATCTCTCCAAGCAACTCTGAGGGGCATGAGGTAGAATCTGTGAAAGATGAAGATGAAGCTCCAGAACAAGACCAATCAAATACGCATTAGAGGAATTTTGATGTCTTAAATGGGCCTCCTAAGGAAATTATAAAATAATAGTGAAAATAATAAAATAAGATTAGATTACATCATCAAATTTTAGAGAGAAAAAAGACAGCTATTTTTTCAACTTGTATTTTCAACTTATCTCCCTATGGGTTTACTCAAATTTCAAGCGGAGACACTTGTTGGATGAAAAATTTGATTCCTCATCCAAGGATTACCCATGTTGCATACTTTCGATGGACTCTGTTACATGAAAAATAGAAATACATGAAAAACGTGATAGATCACGTTTTTCATGTATTTCTCATTTTTCATCTAGTAAGGTCCATTAAAAGTATGCAAAATGGGTACTCTTGATGAGGAATTAAATTTTGCATCCAACGAGTACTCCCACTCTAAATTTGAGTAAAAACTTAGGGAGATAAGTTGAAAATACGAGTTGAAAAAGTAGTTTTATTTTTTAATCTTTGTACTTTTTAACTCCAAAAACGGTGAATCATCCCCCATGGTTGACATCATCATCTCGAATCCTATTGGTTATAACATTTATTTTAGTTGTATATTTTTCTTAGGAGGCCCATTATAGACCTCAAAATTGCCCTAATGGAAACAATAGTTGACCAAGAGGAAATAAGAAATGATCAACATGATGTAAAATAAACTTCTCCCAAAGTTTTAAAAGAATGGTGTCAAAAGAATCATCCGTCAAATCGAATCATCGACAACATAAATGAAGGAATTAGAACCAGAAGAAGTCAACAACTTCGTTCATCACAACAAGCCCATTTTGCTCTATTAGCGACTTTTGAGCCTAGCAATTTTGAGGAGGCTAGTCAAAATGAACACACTGGGTAGCAGCTATGAATGAAGAACTAGATCAAATTAAGAAGAACAACACTTGGGAATTGGTTCCACGACCAAATGATAAAATTTTTATTGGAACTAAATGGGTCTTTAGAAACAAATTAAATGAGGACAGACAAGTTACCAGGAACAAGGCAAGATTAGTTTGCAAACGATATGCACAGGTTGAAGGAATCGATTTTGAAGAAAAATTTGCTCCCATTGCCGGAATGGAAGCTATCAGGATGTTTCTCGCTTATGCTTGCTCGAGAAAAATCAAGGTATACCAAATGGATGTTAAGTCAACTAATCTAAATGGTGAATTGGATGAAGACGTTTACATTGAACAACCCAAAGGTTTTTTGCTCTCTGACAAAGAAGACTACATCTGTAGATTAAAGAAGGCTCTATCTGGTCTCAAGCAAGCTCCTAGGGCTTGGTATGCTCGTCTTGACGAATATCTACATCAACAAGGATTCAAGAAAGGAAGTGTTGACAACAATCTTTATGTGAAAGTGGATCGAGATAACCTAACAATTATCAAAGTATATGCGGATGATATAACCTTTGGAATCAGTGATGATAGATTAAGTAAAGTCTGCCACAAAAATGCAAACTGAGTTTGAAATGTCTATTCTTGGCGAACTGACATACTTTTTAGGGCTTCAGATTTCTCAACAAGATAAAGGAATATTCATATATCAAACCAAGTACATCAAAGAAATGCTCAAGAAATTCTAGATGGAAGATTGCAAGCCAGTCCTTACCCTCATGGTAATAGGTTGCAAGTTAAGCTTAGAAGACTGATCAAAGGATGTGGACCAAACGTTGTATAGATCCATGATTGGTAATCTCCTATATGTGACAGCTTCCCGGCCAGATGTGATGCAGGTAGTGGGACAAGAGAAAGAAGAAGAAGGAAGGAAGTTGGAGTTGAAGATTTTAGGTATCTATCTCTCTCACATGTGTGACGAAGAAATAGGGTTTCTGAAGTTGGGAAGTTGTTGGAAGATGCTAGGTTGAAGTTGCTAGAAGGTTCTAAGTCGAAGTTGTTGGAAGCTGCTAGGTCCAAGTCACTAGAAGATATTAGGTCGGAGTTGCTGGAAGCTGCTAGGTCAAAATTACTAGTGAAGATGCTAGGTTGAAGTTACAGAAATAGATGGGGGTAGAAATTGCAGTAGTAGTTGGAAGGCTGAAAAACTGTAGCTAGAAGTTGTTTTAACTTTGAAGGAAAAGTTCATCAAGAAGGAAAGGTCGACTTGGTCTTGGAGTGGTCTCAGTCTTGGGTCTAACGATCTTGGAATTCATCATTTGAAAATTCTATAAGAAAAGAAGAATTACTTATGGGTTTTCCTCTCTATGAGAGGTTTTGGCCCTAGCTAGCATCCTATATCATGTGTCCATTTGTAATTTGATTTTCATAATTTGGTAGTTGTTTGATGATAATAACACTATAATAATCAAGAGAAGAAGAAGCTAACTATAAACTATACAAGTTGAAGTTAAAGAACATCACAAGCAATTATCAAGTTAAGAGAAATCACTCTAATCTAGTTGCCATAGATTTCTCAAGAAGGTGTAGTGTAGTGTTTGGCCCAGATCCAAAAGTAATATGTGGTCGAAAATTTTAAGGGGCGGAATTTTGCAAATTGGCTATTTTTTGGACATTTTTCGAAAAAAAATATTTGCCCATTTGTTTAAAATGTCTTCTATTTTTTACATATATATGATTAAATTGATGTTATTTGCCAAAAAATACTAGCTGTAATAGCAAATTACATGTTTTTTTGTTGAATATTCATATGTATTCTATATCTATGATTTTTCAAAATGGATTAGTTTCCTATAATACTATACATAGGCATAATATTTGAATCCTTAAAAAGTACCTTGATATGGTATTCAAATCAAAATGATCTGGGTTGTACAAGGAATGAAATGAAATGCAAGGAAGTAAATGGAACACACACAAATAAATATAGCAAGGACTACAATAACATGGTGAAAACCCAACATATATTAATAATTGAAATTGACAAATATTGTAGAAAACAAACTAACTAGAATGGTGGTAGCTATTTTTGAATAAAGAGAGATTGCAACTACATGCATTCGAAAAAGTTTTTACAAGAGTCCAAAAGAATGGTCTTTTAATATAAATAAAGAACCATAAAGGCCCAAAAGCCTAACCTTAAAAGATGAAATACCAAAAAAGTTATGGGCCTCAAAGTGGCTAGTTGGTACAACAACTTCTCAGGGGTTCAACGTTTGCATAAAATATCTATTTGGGGTGCACGATAACTCATTGGAAATAACTAAGGACTACTACTTTTCACTAGGGTCAGCATGCCATGCAAACCCCTAGCCCTACGAATTGTCATAAAACATCAGTTAGGGCCTCAAAATGGCCTTGGAAGTTTGAGACACAAATATCATAGAAAATCTTCCAAGACAATAGAGAACCATTGAGCTAGTGAAAAAGGTGGATGACCACCAACATACACATGGATAACCAAAAGGTATAGTAAAAAAATGATTTAACAATATGACCATATGTAGATATAGGAATTGAAAGAAGAATGGAAAAATATCTAAAATCTAGAAGGTTGTCATGTAAATCATTCTTTAAGGTGTCCATATCTAGATATAATGTATAGCCAGTGTGATAAAATGTACATGGTATCCAAATTGTTCAAGATATTTACATAATGTGCAACATGCTTTTAGAACAAAACTTGATAAAGAAATGATTTTATTTTCAAATAATGTGTTTCTTCCTATTCATTAAGTCTTGTTGTAAAATGTAGCTAGGGTATCTGGTATCCAGAGTGATTATAAACTCATGTAGCTACATATATGTTATTCAAAGTCTTTATTGAAATGTATCTCGGTATCTAGATATGTCCCTAAGTTCCAAATGTATAGAACTAGGGCATCCAAAAAAAAATATAATAAGCACATATCATTTCCTTCTAAGATCTAGATATGTTTTAAACCAAAGTTCAATACTTGAATATTTTGTTACTAAAATAAAATGTTTTTGACTTTATGTTAAGTTCTGTGAAATATGCATCCAAGTATTTAGCATTTGGTCACAAACGAAAGCATAAAATTATGAATGCCCTAGATACCAAATGCAATGACAAGATTGAAATGAAAGTGAAGTTCATATATAGATCTTTGATATTTGATTATTTGTGATTCAAAGTATTAAAACATAACTCGTTTTTGGATGTCATTGATGCAAATGCGAAGTAAAATGATTAACATATCAAACCTAGTTTAATCAGACTCTTGAATATAATAATCATATCTATAATTGGGTTCCATTAATAAAAGATTTGAATAGTTGAAACATTTTCTTTCTTGATTGTGAATTGATTTAAGTTTGATTTTAAAATCTAACGAAGAAAAGTTTACTTTTAAGACTACAAATAAATCCAATTCAAAACATAAAATTAAACTAATTAGAGAGCAATATAACCCTAGAATGAAGGAAAATAAGAAAAACTTTGGTAGGGTACTCATTATTTTATGAAAAAATTGAAAAATAATATTGTTTTTGTTTAGCTACAACACCATCATAGGGCCAATAAACACTATTCATGGCCTAAAAAATGGTTCAAAATTTGATGACCTAAATTTGACAAAATAAGCACCATTCTTGAGATGCTCCAAATTCTAATATTTCCCATCTACAACTAGAGCATCAATAAATTCATGTGTTATGGGAGAATTCACCTGATCGAACAGGCTAATTTTAACCCAGTGGACTAACTCAGAATCTACCCAGAATGGTGTGTGTACTATGATGTGTAATGATCAATAGCGTAAACAGTCACATCCCATACAATACATGCATTAAGAGAATTCATACATGATATACCTAAAATATGGTTTTCAAGCTATTGCCCAGATCCCTCACAGTTTGGTGATGGGTGGTGGGCTCAATGCTGAAATTCTTGCTCCTACACGAAGATCTTTCTCTCAAATATCACAATCAAAGGCCCTACACACATACACCAACAAGCAAGCACACAAGCCTTTTGCAGAGGGTTGATTACTTCAAAATCAACATGTGTAAACAAATCATAAAGACGTATAGAAGATACAAGAAGGAATCATCATTCTATTAATCATAAATGCAGAGTACAAGGAACTATACCCAACAATGAAGACCTCTCCTCCAACTTGCAACATGACCTCCTTCCCCAAGTGGAATATGGCTCAGATGACCTAGGGTGAAGATCTCGGACCAAAACTTAGACTATAGTTCTCTCATTCACTGCCAAAAACTCTCTATAAAGACTCCCAAGCTAGCCTGATCCTTTAGAATGACAAGTATAAATTGGCCTAGGGCCCTCCCAAGGAGAATGTATCTGCACACTTGGGATAAAGAGAAGTCAGGACGCTTCTCCAAAAATGCACCCAAGCCAACTCGTAAAGGTGATCATATAATCCAATCTCCTAGGGAAGACAAGACTCTATAACCTCCATCATATTCATCGAGACAAAAATATCAGTGTGGGATGAACTTCGCTAGGATGACAAAGGTTCCCAACGAAATTAAAGAAACATCACTTTGTAGAGAACTATATCCCAACGGTGATGCATAAAACTAGTTGAAATGAAGGGCCAGACATCTACAAAAGGGTCAATAGTAAAGATACTCATGTGCACTAACTCAATGGAGGAAAATAGATTGATAATAGATCCCCCTTAGTGCATGATGTTAGAAGAGAAATTGATGGTAGAAATGCATTACAACAAGACTCAAAACTTAAAATGGGAGGAAGGAGCCAAAACTACAAAGTTGGACCAAAGGAACCCAAATACTGGAGTCTCAACTCTACTAATAACATCCTCAAAGGCATGTATACCATGCTCAATCATAAAGAGAAAATAAACATGGCCGCCAAATGTACATTGCGTATCCATGACATGAAATGATAACACGTGGCCATGAATAATACACAATGGATGCATGTGACACATTAGAAGGATCATATCCACCAACAAATATTGTGTGGATCTATGTCACAGTATACATTAGTAAGACTATGGACACATAACAGAGGAGGTGCCCCAGAGTAGTCCTCAAAGTACATGAATGATACATAACTTCAACGCAGCCTAGGAAGGGTGCCAGATAAGAGTGAGATGTCCCTAAGCTAGGGTCTTCTACATAACTTTGATGGTATGAATCTACGACATGTGAATAAATGACATGATGTCAAGCATGGTAGAAAATGTATAATTACCATTCAATGAGGTGTATCATTAACAGACGTGAGGGGATCCACCAATGATGAAAATGGACCCTAAGGTACCTATAATAGTCTACTAAAGTGTGAATAGATGGGTTGATGTCGAACAATCATGGACTCGACTGATAAATATTCAATGACGTAAACCCACTATCAATCATGAGGAAGCCTTCCATTGAGGACTGGAAGCTTCAATGTACTACTATTTCCTAAATTAAACTTCTAGATAATGAGTTGAAGTTGACAAGAGGAGATCCATCAAGGGAGGGATTTGATGTATCCCACATCAATCGACATGGAAACTACCAAGAGATTATGTGAATGGATGAAGTCATGAAATGATGAAGTACAATTGACATAGGGATGGTTGACACAAAGAGGTCAATGAGGACTGTAGATGGCCAATACACGCTGAGACTTCCCTTGAACACAAAAAAATGACAAAATTGACTTCAAAACATGACTAATGAGCACCATGAGATAGTGTGCAACAACATAGGAGGTGTTAACCTTGTTGACGAATGGCCCAAAAATGGATCCAAATATGTTCTTGAAGTCTTCAAAATCTTCTTAAGGATCATTCAAAGTGAAAACCATCGCATGCCAAGAGCTCTTGGAAGGGCAGAAAAACACTATTGGGAGGCTAAAACTCATTAAAATAGTAAAAAAAACCAAGTATCGGAGGCTTAAACTAGGCAATGCACAACAACAGTTAGATTTGGCCAATTAACGACCCAGATCTAAGTGGCAAATCGCAATCCGTTGAGGTAGGCCGATGAAATAAGCAGGGATCGAGTGGATATGCGATTGCGGTCAGCGATGCAACATGGACTGTCGATCAAGCGATGTAGATTGACGACCCACATCACATCACAAGATCGCTATCAGTAGTACAAGGAGCGTGCTAAGTAAGGGCCTTGGGCATGAGCGATAAGCGATTGCGATAAGATCACATCACTATATTGTAGTAGAGCAGCACCAAGGGGCAGAGCCTTTACACCTTCATATGTGCGATGCGATAATGCAGACTCGATGGTATTCTAAATATTATTTGATAATATTTGAGGTCCGCAGAAAGTCTAGTTTCAATGCATTTTTGTGTAGTTTCGTTATATAACGAAATACAAAGGGAGCCTTGGGCAGCAATGATACGATAGGTCCCGGACCCGAAAGGGTTCGGGAATGAAATATATAATATTTTAGGTCCGTAAGGAAGCCGATTTTTAATGCATTTTCAATGTATTTCATTATTTAACGAAATAAAAAGGGAACATGGGAGAAACGCCGATGCGACATTACGGACCCGAAAGCATTTATTAAGGCGGTTGAACACCATTTCAAGTCCGATAAAGCGGGATTTTCACATTTTAATGTATTTTCCAATATAAAGGGAAAATAAAAAAACTGACAGGATTCGGGAGAGCCAAAGGCGATAAGTGGTTTAGGCCGAGCTCTGCCCAATGCCATACAACGGCTACCACGTGTCTAGGATGAGGAGAGAGAAAACCACCCTCATCGGGCGGTTAACTCCAGTACAAAAGAGCTGCCCGAAATGGATCACAACCGTTGGATCTAGAACTCCCAGATCAATGGTGGAGATGTGATATCACTACAAAGGTGGACCCAATAGGAAGATAGGCCATGATTAAGGACTTTTGAAGTCTGGAAGAACAAAGCTTGGCGGGTTTTTTTACAGTGTTGCTGTGTTTTTTGTATTAAACAGAAAACAGTCATTATAAATGTTTAAAAGATAACAGAGGCCTAAAGACCCATTCTATCACATAACAGAGGTCGGGAATAACTGCCGGGGGACAGAGGCCGAGAAGCGGTCATGGAGCAACACAACGCAACACAGCACGCATCTTTGGCATGAGAGAGATCCTTGCCAGCGCATCAAACTACCTGAGTGTGGTTACTCTTCTGTCCAAAGAAGGAACCTCCGATCCATGCTTGCCTAGTCAGGGCATCAAAGTCATTGAAGAGATACAGGGATAGAATAAGACTTGTCGAGCCTCAAAAGGCTCGAGAGCATTGTAAAGAGCTATAAATATCTGAAAGCAAAATGTAATAGGGGTTCAACTTTTGGAGACTGTGGAGACTCTACTCCTCTAGCTTCTCATCTTCATTCCAACAATATAAGTTTTTTGTTGTTGTTACATGTTCAATTCTCATTTTTCTACTGTTCTATGCTTGCACTTGAATAGGTTATTCATGTTTCTGCTGTGTGTAATGCTAGATAACTGTCATATTATCTCTGTATTGATAAATTAGATTTGCAAGTTCCATTTACTTCCTATAGCTGGCCATTCATATATGTTTATGTATGCATCTGCTGGTACAGTTAGTGTTCTCCATCTATCCATTGAATCTATAAACTATTGAGCATTAGTGGTCTAAAGCCTTGTATTGTTGAGGGTGTTCATGCATGTCTTGAGTGAGAATAGAGCTGAAATGGTTATCTGACTTGATCCAAACCATCATCCATTCCAATAGTTCAGAGAACAATATTGAAGATTATATGTTACCAGGCATCTTCGAGCTGCAACCTAGGAGAGTTTCCTAGAGTGATAACAATAATTAGCGCCGTTGCCAGGGAGAGGAAACTGAAGCTCAACTTCCCTAGGAGATGACACAGGTTCAACTTTGATCATAGACAAAGTCTGGGCACTTTTTTGGTTGTAATCATCTATCTGGCGACTCTACTGAAGGATGAACCTCTTGGCGACTCCACTTCATAGTTCTGGCTCAGTTTGCGAGGCATGCTCGAAGAAATCCTCAGAAGCTACAAGCTGATCAAGTACCTGGTCCTGAAAAAATCATCAGAGAAAGAAAGGTATTGCAGAAAGGAGCATCAGGTTCAGGTAAACCTAAACAATCTTCCATATCTCTGCAAGAAAATCCTGTAATAGAACAAATACATGTTGAGAGTATAGCATCTAATACTAGCAGTGAAGGAAAACTCTTAGAGATTCATAAAGCTCCTTATTCTTTAGGTTCTCCTTTTGTTGCAAGCCCAAAGGAAACCTCACCTCCTATCCATCATACTCCTTTAGTTTTGTCAGTCACTCAACCCTTTATCATTCAGACTGCCAATACTCTTATAGCCACCACAACTATGGCAGGACCACAAGCACTGCCCAAAGTGGAAAGAATCATAGCTATTAGGTATGGACCTCTAATACTACCCACTCCTTTGAATGCCATGCCTACTGGAGGATATCAGAAATATAGGCCTAAGTTCACTGGGACTGAAGGTGTTACAACTGAAGAACATCTTGAGCCATTCTATAGCTATGCTAATAACTTGGACATTAGTGAAGATGATGTGTGGATGAGAGTCTTTGTCCAAAGCCTAGATGGAGAGGCTAGAAAATGGTTTAGAGAACTAA
>APFE030825138.1:5462-28323 GCA_000404065.3 Pinus taeda | reverse complement strand
CTATAGCAGATATTGAGGCTTTAGATGATGCATTCCTAAAGCATTGGGGTGACAAGAAGGATCTCCTCTACTACCACATTGAGTTTGGGAACTTAAAGAGGGAAAATGGTGAGTTGATGTCTGATTTTAATAAGAGGTTTAACCATATGTACAATAAGATACTAGCTGAAGTAAAACCCACTACTACCTCTGCTAAAATCACCTATGCCAATGCTTTTGATTTTGACTTCTGCCTACTATTGAGGGAGAGGTGATGTGCTACTTTGGCTGACATGCAGGATGCAGCCTTGGAAGTGGAATCAAACATCATGGTTGCAGAGAATCTCAAGGGAGATGTTGATAGAAGAAGACAGAGGGGCGAGTCTTCATCATCTTCAGATCCCAAGATAGATAAAATGACCAAAATGATAGAGTCATTAGCCTCTGAAATCTCCAAATTAAAAGTTGAGCAGCACCGTGGGAAAGGAAGGGTTCCTAATACCTTTTCTCCTAGAAATCCAAATCCATATAGAAGAACTAATGAGCAGTTGCAGATTTTGCAAAGAAGCAAAGATGCTAATGAAGACCAAAGGGTGAAGACCCCTTTCCAGAATGTAGTCATGGAAGAAGAGCAGTTTGAAGAAGATGATGAGATCTATTATCTAGAAGACAAAGGCAATGCCTCCTTTTTGACCTCAGCTGCCTATGAAAAGTCATTATTCAATGACTAGATTAACCAAGAATGGGATGGTGAAGCTGTTCTACAAACTGTAGATCAACAAAGATATAATCTGAGGTCAAAGATGAATAATACCAAGGAAACTATTGTTCAAAGAGTAGTTGTCCCTGCAGTACATTAAGCTAATAAGTAGAAGAAACCGACAGTTGATCCCATCATCCTCAAAGCTCCAACTCATGAGGTAAGAGGCCTTGACAAGTCTCCTTCTCCTTTTAGTTTTCAATCAGAAATTCAGAAACTAAGAATACCTATGCCTCTAATTGAACTAATGAAGAATGAGTCCTTCAAAAAATCCATCCTCGAGGCCCTTGAGCGTAAAGCCATCCAAGCCTCCACTGACTATGTAAATATCAAGATGACAAGCTAGCTGTTATTCTTAGCCCAATGATTGAAAATTGTGAAGACAACTCCCCATCATTCTATGTCTCTCTAACTATTTATGATAAAATCCTTCACAACTGCCTTCTAAACGCTGGAGCCAACCATAATCTAATGCCCAAGGCTATCATGGATGAGCTGGGTCTTGACATTACCAAGCCTTATCATTACATGTTTTCTTTTGACTTTAGAAAATTGAAATGACTGGGATTAATCAAGGACCTAGCCATCACTTTGTCTCAGCTGCCCATGAAAAGCATGATGATGGATATTGTGGTAGCAGATGTACCCCCCAAGTTTGGCATGTTACTTTCTAGAGGTTGGATCAAGAGATTAGGTGGATCATTACAAAATGATCTGTCCTAAGCTACTGTCCCAGTTTTCGGAGGTGAGAGCGGGAGATTATACCGAGAAGCTCAGTTGGGTTATATCATCAGCGATGAAAGGAATCTCACTAATCATCCCATCTATGCTGTTGACACTGATTTTGGAGCATGTATTCTTCATATTGAAGAATTCCAGTTGGCCTCCACGTAGCTTAAAAAACCAGTTTTCCAGATCGCAGAGGAAGAAGGCCCACATATTTGGGACATGTTCTTTGATGGGGCTTGCTCTAAGGAAGCTATAGGGGCAGGTGTAGTCCTTGTGTCCCCAACACAGGAATACATTCATTTATCTTTCAAATTAACCTTTCAGGTCACACACAACATAGTAGAGTACGAAGCTTTGATTTTGGGCTCAAGCGTTGCTAAAGAAATGGGCATCAAAGGCCTGAAAGTGTTTGGAGATGCAGACCTCATCATTCAACAAGTCAATAAAACCTTCCAAGAAAAGCATCCAAGGCTGAAAGCATACAGAGATGAGGTATGGAGGCTCAAGGATTCTTTTAATAATTTCAGCATTTCTTACATTTCGAGAATGAAGAACCAGCTTGCCGACTCCCTTGTTGTGTCTGCTAGCACGTTTATTCCTTCTTTGCCTCCTAAATTGAGGTATGAAGTTCAGGTTAAATATAGATCATCTCTGCTTGACAATGTCAAATACTGGAATTTTTTTGAAGACAATGATGAAATTAACAGGTTTTTACAAGTTGTTGAGGAATTTTCTAAAGCGCACATTGACCAGGAAAATGAAACCATGGAAGAATGCGGCCAGTCCAAGCTAAAAAACGAGATCGGCCGAGGAAGCATTGTCCATCTGCCTAGTAACCATATACCAAAGGGATTAGTGCCTCTATAGAAGTTGTTCGATCATAATGATGTGCCTTATAAGCCTGCCAAAACAGAAAATGAGTCTGTTGTTCGTGAACACAATATAGGGAGCCCAGCCCATCCGAAATACATAAATCTATCCACTCATTTGTCTTCTACCCAGAATTTCGAGTATTTCACCCTCATGAAGCAATTCGCTGACATTTTTGCCTGGGAATACAATGATCTTAAAACCTATAACACAAACATCATTCAGCATAAGATTCCACTAGAAAAGAACACCATCCCTTTTAAGCAGAAATTAAGACTTATAAGCCCTCTCTTATTGCCTTTAATTGTGCAAGAAATCAAGAAGCTGTTGGATGCCAAAATCATAGTTCCCCTAAGGTATTCAAAGTGGATAGCTAACCTTGTGGTAGCAAGAAAGAAAAATGGAGAAATCAGGCTTTGTGTTGACTTCAGAAATTTGAACAAGTGCTCTAAAAAAGATAACTACCCCCTGCCTAAGATGGAACACTTGCTGCAAAGAGTTTCAGGGGCTAGAGTCATGTCTTAGATGGATTTTCAGGTTACAATCAGGTTACTATACATCCAGAAGATCAGGAGAAAACCGCCTTCACTACTCCTTGGGGCACTTTCATGTACTCTAAGATGCCTTTCGGACTGACGAATGCTGGGGCTACTTTTCAGAGGGCCATGGACATAGCCTTTGTGGGAGAGAAGGACAAGTTTGTCTTTATTTATCTTGATGACATAACAATCTTCTCCAGCAGTCACAAAGACCATTTACAACATTTGAAGAAGGTCTTCCTAAAGTGCAGACAGTTTGGAATTTCGGTGAACTCAAAGAAGTCACAGTTTGCTCTAGAAGAGGCAAACTTCTAGGACATATTGTTTCTGCTGAAGGTGTGAAGATTGATCCAGCAAGGGTTTAAGTAATTTAGACATTGTCCATCCCAAGGTCAAATAGGGACATTCAATCCTTCTTGGGTAAGATTAACTTTATAAGGAGGTTCATTCCAAACTTTGCAGATCTAGTAAAGCACATCACTTCCATGCTGAAGAAAGGATCAAAAATAAAATGGAAAGATGCTTCAAGAAGCTCTTTTGAAGCCATCAAGCAAGCTATCATGGAAGCTCCCACTCTAATCAACCCAAATTACACTAAGGAGTTTTGTATCTTCTCTTTTGCCTCTTATGATACACTTGCAGCAGTTTTGTTGCAGAAAAATGATGAAGGCAAGAGCACCCCGTGGCCTTTTTCAGCAAAACTCTAAGGGATGCTGGACTAAGGTATGACCTTATTGAAAAACAAGTTTATGCTCTCATAAAATCTTTAAAGGAATTCATAATTTATATTTTGCATTCCGAAGTGGTTGCATATGTACCTTCAGCCTCAATAAAACATGTTTTAACTCAGCCAAATATTGATGGAAAGAGAATGAAATGGATTGCAAAATTCATAGAGTTTAACATAGAGGTGAAGCCCACTAATCTTGTCAAGGGCCAGGGCTTGGCTAAACTTATGGCTGAAGAAAATTGCAGTGTGTTAGACATAAATTGCATGGGTCTAAATTCAGATGATGAGCAGACAGAGGGAGCAACAGAAGAGAAAAAGCATAATCAGTCTCTAACTGAAAATCTAGCCACCCATGAATGGTATTTCAGCATAGCTCATTTTTTGCAGAAGCTAGAAGTCCCTCCAGGGCTTAGCTCAAGTCAACCCGGTCCATTAAACTCAGATCAACCAAATTCTGCATTAATAAAAATCTACTTTATTGGAAAGACCCATCATGAATTCTCTTGACATGTTTAGATAAACAAACTGTGGAAGTCATACACCAGTTCCATGCTAGCATCTGTGGAGGGCATCATTATTGGAAAACCACAACCCACAAAATCCTGAGGGCTGGGTATTATTGGCCTACTCTGTTCTCTGATGTGTTTTCTTTTGTGAAATATTGTGACAAATGTCAAAGGTTTGCAGGAAGGCAACAGCTAAAATCTCTGCCTTTGAAGCAAGTACATGTCAATGGTCCCTTCCAGAAGTGGGGCTTGGACTTTATAGGTGAGATCAACCCACATCCCAGTGGCCAACACAAATGGATCTTAGTAGCCACTGATTATTTCACTAAGTGGATTGAGGCTATACCCACTAAGAATGTCAATCATCAAGTTGTCATAAAGTTCTTGAATGAAAATATTTTCACTAGATTTGGTTGCCCAACCAAACTAGTCACTGATAATGCGTAGCTTTCAAGGCAAAAGAATTGGTGGACATGACTGAATCCATGGGCATTCAAGTGGTGCATTCTACCTCATATTATCCTCAAGGCAATGGCCTGGCAGAATCATCTAACAAGAGTCTGGTAAGGGTAATAAAAAAACTATTAGACGAGAACAAAAAGAGTTGGGATTCCAAGTTGAAGTTTGCACTATGGGTTGATAGAGTTACCATCAAAAAGTCCATAGGGAATTCTCCATTTAAGTTGGTTTATGGCATTGATGCTATTTTCCCTATCCAGCTGATTCTCCCTGTGGCTAAATTCTTGCAAGAAGAATAAGATGAAGAGAATGACATGGTAAAAAGAATGAATAACCTGGTTGAACTATAGCAGATCAGAGAGCAGCTGGTTGAGAAGTCAAAAGCTCATCAGAAGAAAATGAAAGAAACCTTTGACAAGAAGGCAAAAGTGGACAATTTCCAAGTTGGTGAATAGGTGCTTAAATGGGATGCATTTAAGGAAAAGAAAGGTAATGATGGGAAGTTTGACTCCTTATGGACAGGTCCATTTGTCATTGCTCAAATTCAACAGAACAATACATTTATTCTGCACAGTCTGGAAGGAGGAGATACTTTTGGTAGCCCAGTAAATGGGTGGTTCTTGAAACTTTATTTCGTTTAAGGCTTTAAAGCCTTGTTATTGTAAATATGTTTTTTCCAGTTTTTATTTTCATTACAAAATAGACTCCATGCCCAATGGAACACTAGGAGGAAGATTTGATTTTGTTTTTCAGGAAAGGCATTGCTCTGTGATTCTTGACACCTCACAGGGAGGATTTCATCACCAGAAGGAGCCAGTGTTAACCTTGTTGGCGAATGGCCCAAAAATGGATCCAAATATGCTCTTGAAGTCTTCAAAATCTTCTTAAGGATCATTCAAAGTCAAAACCATGGCATGCCAAGAGCCCTTGGAAGGGCAGAAAAACACTATCAGGAGGCTAAAACTCATTAAAATAGTAAAAAAACCAAGTATTGGAGGCTTAAACTGGGCAATGCATAGCAGCGTTAGATCTGGCCAATCAACGACCCAGATCTAAGCGACAAATTGCAATCGGTTGAGGTAGGCCGGCGGAATAAGCAGGGACCGAGTGGATATGCGATTGCGATCAACGATGCAACGTGGACCATCGATCAAGAGACGCAGATCGACGACCCACATCACGTTGCAAGATCCCTATCAGAAGTACAAGGAGCGCGCTAAGTAAGGGCTCTAGGCATGAGCGATAAGCGATTACGATCAGATCGCATCGCTATACCGCAACGGAGTAGCACCAAGGGGTGGAGCCTTTACACCTTCAAATGTGCGATGTGATGATGCGGACCCGACGATATTCTAAATATTATTTGATAATAAATGAAGTCCGCAGAAAGTCCAGTTTCAATGAATTTTTGTGTATTTTCGTTATATAACAAAATATAAAGGGAGCCTTGGGCAGCGACGATGTGATAGGTCCCAGACCCGAAAGGGTTCAGGAATGAAATATATAATATTTCAGGTCCGTTAGGAAGCCGATTTTTAATGCATTTTCAATGTATTTCGTTATTTAACGAAATACAAAGGGAACATGGGAGTAGCACCAATGCGACATTATGGACCCGAAAGGGTTTATTAAGGCAGTTGAACACCATTTCAAGTGCGATAAAGCGAGATTTTCACATTTTAATGTATTTTCCAATATAAAAGGAAAATCACGAAACTGACAGGATTTCGGGAGAGCCAAAGGCGATAAGTGGTTTATGCTGAGCTCCGCTCGATGTCATACAACGGCTACCATGTGTCTAGGATGAGGAGAGAGAAAACCACCCTCATCGGGCTGTCAACTCTAGTACAAAAGAGTTGCCCGGAATGGATCACAACCGTTGGATCTAGAACTCCCAGATCAATGGTGGAGATGTGATATCACTACAAAGGTGGACCCAATAGGAAGATAGGCCATGATTAAGGACTTTTGAATTCCGGAAGAACAGAGCTTGGCGAGATTTTTTACAGTGTTGTTGTGTTTTCTGTATTAAACAGAAAACAATCATTATAAACGTTTAAAAGATAACAGAGGCTCAAAGACCCATTCTATCACATAACAGAGGCCGGGAATAACTGTCGGGGGATAGAGGCCGAGAAGCGGTCATGGAGCAGCACAACACAACACAGCACACACAACACATCCAAACAAACAGAATGGTCATGGAGCAGACAACGCAACTTGCCCAAAACAAATAAAAACATCATGGGGCATCGACAACGCTCAACCCAAGAACAACAAAATCGATTATGGGGCATCTCTGGTATGAGAGAGCTCCTTGATAGCGCATCAAACAACCTGAGTGTGGTTACTCTTTTGTTAGAAGAAGGAACCTCCGAGCCATGCTTGCCTAGTTAGGGCATCAAAGTCGTTGAAGAGATACATGGATAGATTAAGACCTGTCGAGCCTCAGAAGGCTCGAGAGCATTGTAAAGAGCTATAAATATCTGAAAGCAAAATGTAATAGGGGTTCAACTTTTGGAGACTGTGGATACTCTACTCCTCTAGCTTCTCATCTTCATTCCAACAATAAAAGCTTCTTTTGCTGTTACATGTTCAATTCTCATTTTCTCTACTGTTCTATGCTTGCACTTGAATAAGTTATTCATGTTTCTACTGTGTCTATGCCAGATAATTGTCATCTTATCTCTGCATTGATAAATTAGATTTGCAAGTTCCGTTTACTTCCTATAGCTAGCCATTCATATATGTTTATGTATGCATCTACTAGTACAGTCAATATTCTCCATCTATCCATTGAATCTATAAACTATTGAGCATTAGTGGTTTAAAGCCTTGTATTGTTGAGGGTGTTCATGCATGTCTTGAGTGAGAATAGAGTTGAAATGGTTATCTGACTTGATCCAAACCATTATCCATTCCAATACTTTAGAGAACAATATTGAAGATTATATGTTACCAGGCATCTCTGAACTGCAACCTAGGAGAGTTTCTTGGAGTGATAACAGGAGGCATTGAAGCACACTCCATAGTGACTAGAAGAGTAACCGGTCAAAGGAGTAAACATACTCATATGTATGGTACGACTCCTAGGTAAGCTAAAATCTAGCTAAGAGATAATTACTTAAACAATGTCGTGTTCAAAGGCGACATGACTAATGTTGCCTTTTTGATGACTAATAGAAATAAATGATTCCCTTCCCTTTTTTATTTTTAGTCGCCTTCATGGTTTAATAAGCATGAAAGAGAAGGCAAGTAAGCTCAATAGATTCCTTTTTAGTAAGGTTTAACAATCGAAAAAGAGATAATAGTACACTCGTGTCCTTCACATGGTTTAACAAGCTTGATAGTGGAAAAGATATTGCTCACTGATTTTCAATTTAATTAACGAGTAGAAAAAGACAGAAAGAACTCGACATTTTCATATAATTTTACAAGCGAGAAAAGATGGGCAAAAGAAGCTTGGGATTTTCATGGGTTTAACAAGTCATGAAAAGAAAACCAAAACAAACTTGGTGTTTTCATATATATTTAATAAGCATGAAAATATAGCAAAAGGAGCTTGAGGTTTTCATTGTTTAATGAGCATGAAAACAAGGCTAAAAGGAAGCTTATCCTGGAGGAGAAATTGGTATAAGGGCAACAACTAGTTTTTTTATAATGGAATTGTTGAAAGCATAAGGAGGTAGAGAGGCTGATAGATAAAACCACTCATTGCAATAGATCCTCCAAGAAAGGGTAAAAAACCAAGTGAAAGAAAATGGCGGGTCAAGCAGAGGATGAAAGTGGTGTCTAAACGAAACCAAGGCTTATCAATGTGCATAAAGAAGGCTAAAGAGATGTAGTAATCACAAGGTATAAAGTGTGGAATCCTCCTTGGGTAAGCCCAGAAAGTGATGAAGAAGAGTAGATGAGGCTCAAATTCTAAGTCATGGCGGGTCAAAAGGAGTGTTGAAAATAGCAACAAGAAATGATACAAATAGAATCCAAAAATTCCAGTTTAATTTGTCCTTGAATTAAACTGAGAATTAAAATCGAATTCTATTCTCATAGCAACTTGTAATAGTTAACTAGAGTGAGTTGACTTAGTTAACTTAGGAATTTTGAGTTGGAAGTCTTTCTGAAGTCATGTATATGTTCTCCCTATATTATAGGGGTCCAAAATGAGTTAAGTATGAGTGTAATTAGTTAACTCAGTTTACTGAGTTAAGTCCAGTTAAATTAGTTCCAAACTGTTTGAGGAACTAATAGTGAGTTAACAGTCAGTTGATGCATTAGTGCACTCAACTAGTGCTACTCCAGTTAACTAAAGATTCCCTCATCAGAAACTCATGGATGTAGATTTTGAGAAAGACCCAGTTGAGACTAGAGTGCAGGGACAATATACTATTTGTTGTATAATTTTTTGAGTTGTGCAGATGGTGCATGCAATCAAGAACATAACCTAGAAGGGAATGCACAATTATGGATGAGGAGTTTCCCTTTAAATAGGGGCTAATTATCTCAGGGATTGTGCAAAGAATTAGAAGCTTGGAGGCTTGGAAATTTGGCTAAGTATTGGCCAAAGGAAGTCATCAGGCGGAGGATAGGGAATACTTGTGCAGGTTAAGCTCAAGGTTGAGCAGAGCATATTGTATTCATCCAAATTCTTTCACCAAGGGCACATTGGAATAGAGGCTTGGAGAGCTTGTGAAGAGGCTAAGCTTTGGCCTTAAGCTTGCTTATGAGTTGGAGATTGAATTTGTTGAGTGCTGGGATTGTTCTAGAGAGGACAAGCATTGTAATTTCATCTTGTTTTTCCGGATTAATACAAAATAGATAGTGGGGTTTTGAGCTGTGGCTTTTCTCAGATATTTATTGTGTTATGTGATTTTGATTCTCTTCCACTATTGATTATTGTTTGCTTGATGTTTATGGGCTTCTGCTGTAAAGAGTAGAAGTAGAGTCTTATCTCTTGCTTTAGCAAATTGCATTAGCTTGTGAATCTAGAAGATTTTCTACAAGGAGGAATTCTGAAAGGGGATGAAATAATCACTGCATGGACACTAATATGACAAACATGTGTTAATCTAGGGTATCCATGTATAGGTAACGCCAAGTTACGATGTGTATAAGAGAGATGTGCTAATGTCCCAACTTGATAGGGTTGGACCTAAGGAACAATGAAGGTGACAATGACGGTAAAAGATGAAAGGAGATGGAGATACGAGACCTACCCTTATATGCCAAGTTCAAAGAAAAACACACCTAAGGTCCAATGAATGTTGTAATAAAAATGCCACCCTATCTTGTAAACACCATCTAGAAAGACTAGACCCATGGTTAAATCACATGGTGAAAGAAATAAAACATGGATTAGGAAAAAATAGGACCATACGATTTTATTTTTTGGGTTTTGGAATATATGAGATCACACACACCAAACCAAAAGAAAGAAAAATATCACACATGCTCATATGTACAAGGCACAAGCACAATTCTGTCTAATAGGTCACATCAAGGTGTACCATTATTGGGCATAGACCAAGGATTCCCATACATGAACTCATGGAGGAGTGGAGGTACCATATGGAACACCATGATGGGGCCATGCCATAAAAAGTTGAACTATGTGATTCCTAAAGGTTGATGATACTAGGGACAACCCAAAACCATAGCATTATCAAGAATGACTCGAGGACATACAAAGTGAGTGGTCTTGTGAGCTAGACAACTCCTTGATAAGGACTATTGAGACATAAACGAGGTACAAGACACTCGTTGATAGATGAATATGAGTTGGACAATTCATTGGCATGTTTAGCATTAGAAAACCAAGACCTTACTTAGTCCATGAGTGGCACTTCCAAGGAGGGAAAAGGACATTCCCCCCGGATCAATTCAATATTTTGTTTTCCAATCTCTACCTTTTCCAATTCGGGGAGACTAGAGGCATCATGGGGCTTAATATCCCTAGGATTATCAACAGGATCCATGACCTCCAAGATGACTTGTTAAGAAGAAGACTCATCATCAAGGGAGTCACGTGGAAGAGGTGGAGTGATGGCTCATGTGGGCAAAGGAGTCTATTCATATTGCATATTTGGATGGAGTTTCTAATCAACGTCGGAGGTAATGACGAGATTGTTAAGGAGGCAATATCTTCCGCTAAAGTAAACATATGCTCACCATGTCAATCTACATCTATAGAAAAAATCACCACCCAAGGGTCAGGAGACCTATGGGGTCCATAGGTGATAGAAGAGACCATGTGTATAGGAGTAGTGTTAGAGGAAGGAATGTCGGGGGCGGGGTAATAGAAACACACCGATAAGAGACACTCTTTTACACAATCTTGCCTGACACCATCATAGTTCTAAGGCTTTTCTCCAATGAATGGGACAAAAGTACCTATAGTGGTAGACTTGGATTATAGTATACAATAATCTAATTGATCTATCATGAAAATCTTGCCTTCATGTGAAAAAGTCAAGCCCACAAAATAACGAAGAAACGACATTAGAAATGGCATAAAAGTAGCTATGGCCAAGGAGTAGATTATAATGTAAGGGAGCATATATAACTTCAATATCAACATAGGAAGTATTCCCCCTAGATCAATGGAAAACTTTGGAAGAAACCCCTGAGGCACAAAATGGTGTCCATCAAAGGCTTGTAGAGTGGTACTAGATTTAGTGAGCACTAGAGACCTAAGAGATTTCTATCATGATGCTAAAATAACACAAGTGGAAGGGGCCTTCATCTACCAAAGTGTGGTATATGTCGTGATTAAAGACGCACCAAGATCTAGAAGGAAACTTGATGGGAGAGTTTATAATGAGGAGAATCAACATCAAAGGTGATCATATTAGACTTTGAGGGATCCACCCCTCGGATAACAGTCAACAAGGCTTTGTGTTGCTGAGGGAAACTTTGCAAAACCTCTGGGGAAGTCATGGCACACGGTGCTTGGGAATGGTACTCAACAATAGTGTAGTGATTGATAGCCCTCACATTGTGGTTGTGAGTTGACTTTTAGACCACACCCTTAGGTGGGTGATATACTAGTTCTACAAGGTTGTCTATCATGAGAGGTCTTGAGGAAGCAATAGGGGTGGTCGAGTCGTTAGATGTAGAACTCAACTCGGGAGGGTCATGAGATGATTTCAAAGTCATCACCCAACATATTTGTGACCCATTTTTTCTCTTCTTCTAAAGATAATCTTTGTTCTAAAAATTATTTAAGACTATCATGATCCATTTTTACCTCGAAGTATCTTCCCATTAGGTAAGGTCGCCATTTCTTAAGTGCATGTAGTATTGCCAACATTTCCTTCTCATAAATAGCTTGCTTGAGATGTAGCGGTAAAAATACCCAATCACCTACATCAAAAGTTCTTTCACAATGATGTTGATCTCCCTGTTGTTTCATTCGATTCTGCACCAAAGTGGCATTATCCTTTAAAAGTTGGAGAACTTGTTGTTGATGCTTGATGTGATCTTTCATTGCTTGAATCTTTTTCTTCTTGATATGTTCTTCTATCTTGAGAGTTTGAGGAGTGGTATTTTCTTCCAATGCATTACAAGATATGGTCAGATTCATTTCTTGATGCTCGATGTGATCTTTCACTTCTTGAACATTTTTCTTCTTAATATGTCCTTCTATCTTGATAGTTTGAGGAGTGGTAATTCCGGCCAATGCATTACAAAATATTGTCGGATTCATTTCTTCTTTCTCGATGTGATCCTTCACTTCTTGAACCTTTTCTTCTTGATATGCCCTTCTATCTTGAGAGTTTGAGGAGTGGTAATTCTTGCTAATACTTTACAAGATATGTTCGGATTCATTTCTTCTTTCTCTGGGGTTGGTTCCTGGTGTATATCCTCTTCTTTTGAGGTTTCTTGATCATTTTCTTCCTCCTCTTCACAATCAATGTAAAATAATTTCTTCTCAACAAACTTATGAACTTTAATGTATTTATTATCACAATTGTAACAAAGTCCTTTTGCTCTTTTTTCTTCCAATTGTTGTGGTGTCAACCTTGTAGGTTGTGGAAGGCTAGAAAAAACAACACTTCCATCTTTATAGTTGTGAGGGGTAGAATTCCTTGTTTCCATAATTTTGCTTTCCACTTTTCTTGCCAACTTGAATGCCTTCTCTAATGAATCAGGTTTCCAAAGACGAACTTCATGTTCAATGTTATCCTTTAAAGTACTTATGGAGACATCAATCCTCTGCTTCTCTGGAATATCATTTTCCCTTATATTCAATTTTTGAAAGTCCTCAATGTGCTCTGCCATTGAACAATTTTGTTTGAGATTTATCAATTAGCTAAAGAAGGGGTTTCTCTTTGTATCCTCATAATGTGCTATCATTTCCTCTGTGAAAATTGACCACGTAACAAGTGATTTACGAGAACAAAGCCCTTTATACCATAAAAATTGATCCGGTTCTAAATATGAAGATGCAATATGTACCTTTTGTAACAGTTGCACCTCATGTAGATCAAAATATTGCTCCATTTGTAGTATCCAATTTACCGAGATCCTTGCGATCAAACTTCCTCATATCACCTTTTCTTGATTTTAGGGGCTCGATCTTGAAATGAATGTAACTCTGTAATTTTAGATCTCCAAGTTCTTAAATTACGTGCCCTCTGAGTCCTCTTTCTAACCCCGCAAGTTTGATTAAGATTGGATTCTTCAAGGAAGAGTTATGTCAAATCTCCCATGATGACTTGATTATAGGCTATTTCAATTGAGCGAACTTGTATGAAGATCCACGTGTCACTGTTTGAGCCTTAGGTTCTGAAACTGATAACCAACAAACTACAGTTCGTCTTCTTTCTGTCACTTTTTACGAAATTTGAATGAGATTCCCTGAGAGAGACTTATGACAATTTTCTCAAGTTCACCTGTTTGAGATGTAATTTGGAGGCCTGGAGAAACCCTAAATTTCTTGGATTGTATCTCTAAAAATATAGCGAAATAGGATCTAAAATTCGAGCTCGAGCTTCACCAAGTTTTTGGCTCAAATGGGTTTTAATTTCAGAGTCTGAAGCTTCGTAGAAACAAAAATATAGCGACAATTCCCTGATGACCTATTTGAGATAGAATTATGGAGCTTGTAAAAACCATAATTTCCTCAGATGATATCTCCGAACATATTGTGAGAAAAGATCTGAAATTTGGACTCGAGGATCATCACAATTTTGGCTCAAATGGGTATTTTTTTTGTAGCTTCTGAAACAACGCAAAATAAAAGTTATAGCGAAAATTCCACGCTAACCTGTTTTGGACATTGAAATCCTAGAATCCAAAGCTCCGATACCAAATGTTATGAAATCAGCTCACAAAAGGATAGAAAAGATAGATCAACACCTTAGAAATAAAGCCTCTTCAAGGGGGAAACCTCTTTTACATTACACAAATGAACAATTCTTAGATGATACAAATGACAAGACCTTCTTTCTATATATAGGAGTCTAAGGGGTCATAATATAATTAGAGCCAACATAACAATAATAATGTAAGGGCACAATAATAACAATAGTGGGCTTCTATGGGGCACAATAATAACAATATGGGGACTACATGGGCAGAACAATATAATAAGGAGGTTGTACTAATAACAATAAGGGGTTACACTAGTAGTATAGGGAACTAACAGTTAACCTCTTCTTGACACCTAAGGATAAGTGCATAAGTTCCAACAAGATAAAATTGTGGCCCCTTATTTCACCCTTGCAGAGGTTGAGGAGCTTGTGTAACCATTTGTTGTTGTGGTTGATTGGGGAATGGATGAGTCAATACTGCGGGATGCTAGGTAGTTGTCGGTGGTGCAAGAAGGCGATGGACTTCATCCATACATGGGAACTCATGAGTCATATGCTCACCTTAACAAATCTTACAAGGTAACTTAATATTATGACATCGTTCACCTGTTCCCCCACCTTAATTAGGTTGGTTTTGTTGGCTCTCCGAAGCAAGTTTTTTTTTTTATTTAATTTTTTATTCTTTTTACCGCCAGGTTGTTGAGTATTCTTAGACATGTGGACTTCACCGTAAGAACCTCGGTAGACTTCTTAGAAGATGAGGGTACTTGTTGAGAGCCAGGGGCACTTGTTGGAGCTTGAGAAGTGACTACCATTTTCCCTAGCTAAACAATGAGCTATCTCACAGTATCAAAGGAAAGGGAACCAATCTCCCCATTAGAGTGTGGTCCTGGCTTGGATCGTTGTGGGTTTGTTGAAGGTAGAGGTGCATTGGGAAGGATATTGTATAGTGTGCCCAACTGAGAGTAAATCAGATCCATATGTTGAGCACATAATATGGCCTGCTCCTCGATAACTGGCCCAATCATAGCAGCATCCCTGGAAATCTGTGGGCGAAGGGATAAGGTGAACTAGTCTATAAGAACATCGTCAAGAAGCTTAGTTCATACTACCCTCTTGCATTTATGCCACTCATGGATATGATCAGAGATATGGGTCAAATCATCTTGTTTGAAATTTGACTAAAGGTCAGTCCCAAGATCATGCCTCATAAATAATTGAAAAGGGTTTAGGAAAGTACAAGTCAAGGAAGCAAAGTCACTATAGGATGCACGATTGAGTTCAATATACCATTTGTTAGAATCCCCCGTTAGGGTTAACTAGAAGAGCCTCCACTTCATAGAATCATCCACCAAAGAGTTTGATGAACAAAATAAGTGAAATGTGGTGATGTGTGTAGAAGGATTCTCTCCCGATTTCCCTTAAAAATTAGGAATATTTGAAGGTAACTTGGCTGGCATAGGTGGACACCTAGGATCGTGAAAAATGGGTTATTGGTCAGCTTATCTAAATCTGGTAAATCAAGAGGTTCAGAAAAGGAATTTTCAATTGACCAAGTGAATCATAAGGGTTATAACCCCTTGATGAACCATAATTCCCCCCCATACTATAGTGAAAGGTAGAAGGATCTGGACCAAGGTTATAGTTCATCCCAATATACTGATATCCTGGGCCAAAAGATGAAGTGTAACGATTATGCCCCTAGAGAGAAAATGACTCCTATAGGTGTGGTCGCTGACATGATTGTGCCCAATACTAGAGAAAAGTCCTCTATGTGCAGAAGCATGACCATAAGCATGAGAGCTCATAGGAATAGTAGTACTATAGGGATATTACCCCTAGGTAGGGAATCCATCCAACGATAAAACTATACCAAGGCTGACAAGTACTGCCATAAGTAAAGTTTCCCCCAAGTTGACTAGATGTTGTTGATATTTCTAGGGTTCACAAAAACTAGAAAGACATTTTATTTCAACAAATAACCACTTCCAATGATCAGTTATCATCAATAGCATTCAATATCATTAAGTTTTTATATAGAAGAAAAGTTTAACCATTAAACATGAAAGGGCAGTAGAAAATAACCATGAGGCAATGAGACAAGAGACACAAAAAATAGGCTTGAGGCCAAGGAAAAACCCACAAGGGGAAAACCCATAAATTTTTCCTTATGAGAGAGAGGGCTCAAAATTATTCAATACATAAAAAAAAAAAACATAATAGTTGACCAGAAACAAGTGCCAAGTCTCCTTGAGCCTTTCAGCCTCCTCCTCCTTCGCTAGAATAGAGACAGAACAATAGATCATTGATGTGCCAAATGAGGAGGAGAGGCTCACATATTTATACTCTTCCAAAGGGGGTCAAATGGGTGCCTTCAAGGGGCCCAACTAATTTAAAAAATAGGAGGCTGACTTGATGTATTTAGGAGGCAAAATTTAAATTTAAATTTTCTATTTCTTCACATCATAAAAATACCAACCATGCTAACATATTCCAACGCTCCCTCTTAGACAAGGAGGTACTTTTCATTCTCTCTCTCAATATCAATTTCCCCGACCAAACCATAGGTCTCCCAATAAACACCGAAGGGAGAGATCATATGTCAAGTTTCTCTCCATCAAGATCAATCTCCCCAACCAATCGATAGGTATCTGTTAAAATTGGCAACCAGGGAAAAACTTCATGTGGGTCATCTTATTCATGGCTGATAATATTTTTATTAGATTCCTCTCGTCGAGAGGTGTAGGATTGATATAAAGATCATCCGATTCCGATAATGTATCAGGAGAGAATGAATTTATATTTGAATTATGGAAATTATATCAGCCGACCTAACAACTGCATGTAGGCTCAGAAGCCCAACAGTCGCACTATCACACCAACCAAAAAACCCCCGTTTTTTGGTGTATACAATAAGAGGACTTTTCCTCATTTGGACTCTACTCTCATCTCATCACATCTCTCTCTCTCTAAACTGCGCAGATATGAATCTCTTTCTCTACTGCACTGAGAAAATGTCCTCCTCTCTCTCAGCATGTTTGAAGGCCGGAAACTGCTGAAACTGAAGCTGCAACTGTAGAAGTAAAGATTGACTTGCGAGGCCTAGAAATCTCCTCTTTGGAACTGGCGCATGTAGGTTCATATGAACCTCCTCTGAAAGCCGCAACTTCTGGTGTGAATGGAAGTCCAATCCGATAGAACGGTTGCAAGATATCGACTGCCCTAGTTTGAAGCTGGAAACTGCTGAAACTGAAGCTGCAACTGCAGAAGTAAAGATTGACTTGCGAGGCCTAGAATATCTCCTCTTTGGAACTGTGCTGTAGGTTCATTTGAACCTCCTCTGAAAGCTACAACTTCTGGTGGTGGAATGAAGTCAATCCGATGAACGGTTTGCAAGATATCGACTGCCCTAGTTTGAAGTCGGAAACTGCTGAAACTGAAGCTGCAACTGCAGAAGCAAAGATTGACTTGCGAGGCCTAGAAGATATCCTCTTCGGAACTGTGTTGTAGGTTCATCTGAACCTCCTCTGAAAGCCGCAACTTCTGGTGGTGGAATGAAGTCAATCCGATGAACGATTTGCAAGATATCGACTGCCCTAGTTTGAAGCCGGAAACTGCTGAAACTAAAGCTGCAACTACAAAAGTAAAGATTGACCTGCGTGGCCTATAAGATCTCCTCATCTAAACTGCGCTGTAGGTTCATCTGAACCTCCTCTGGAAACCGAAACTTTTGGTGGTGGAATGAAGTCAATCCGACGGTCGGTTTGTGAGATATTGTCTGTGCTAGTTTGATAATGAAGCCGCTAATGCTGATGCTGCGGATCTAGGGTTTGCTACTGCTGATATGAATCAGATTCATTGAACTATTTCTCTTTGCTGAATTATTGAAGATAAAAGAAGATTTGATCAAAGGGTTTCCCCACACATTGTGGGGTTTGTCCCTGGCTAGCCGCCACATCTTGTGTCTCTTGTCTTGGCTTGTTTTTCTGTCGATCGTTTAATGTTCTATCTGCACTTTACTTTATGTACATGTGATTGCTAATCTATGGAATATAATAAGAAAAAGAAGTAAACTGTTACAAGCATAGAGCATACCATAACTTAACATTTAGATTCCTGTGGGGAGTACTGGTCAATAAATCACTCCAAGTCTAATGAGGTGATCTCTTCATATGAGATGACCTTATAGGAAGCTTAGGAGAATAAGGATTCTAGAAAAAGTCCAAAGGGTGGAGGTATTTGAGGATACTTTCAAACAAGGTCGAAGGGAATGCTTCTTGTTTAGAGGAAGCAACCATGGTAACCAATGCAATTCTAGGATCGAAGCTAGTTCTAGGGGAAGAAGTACCTCTATTTCTAAGAGGGAGTGTTGATGTGTGTAGCTCGGGCAGGTAATTCTACATAGGTATAAGTGTTTGGGCATGCAGAAGTTGCCCAAAGTCTCCTTAAAGCACTTGGTTATGTGTGAGAAATTTGTTATTGCAACTTAGCCTAAGTCTAAGTTAGGAATTGCACATAATTAATTATTTTAGCTAATTGAGCTAAAGAAACTTAGAAACAATCAAGTAATTTACTTTGGTGATTATTATTTATTGTCAGTCGTGGATCTCAATTGAGGCAATATCTAAGCTCGACCATCAACCACTTTGGAGATTAGGGTTTGGGATTTAGCTCAATGTAAAGTTATAAAATCAAGGCTAAGGAGAGGATAAAGACACACCATATAGCAGCAATAGCCATTGCGAGGGATTTTCTCAAGAGGAGTGTGATACTCAAGTGTGGTTGGTCTAAGGAAGGTACAAGGGTGTAGCATAGGAGATCCATATTTGCTAAGGAGATCAAGAATATATCTAAGGCTCAAGGATATATCTAAGGATAATATGCTGGATTAGATTGGGGGTTTGTTAGTGTATCTTCTTTAATTCAACCGTTATCCCAGGATGGGAGCCCAAGTAATTTTATATTTAGTGAATAACTATTGATTGGGAAGAATATGTTTGTCTCATTTGTGATTGATATTAGTGTAATTTTTGCTTCTGCTAATTGTGTTAAGAATGTAGTTGTGTATTTATTCAGTAGATCTGTAATTTGCTAGGTTAATAAATTAACACATAGGAAGATGGTCCATGTGGGGAACAAATAGGTGTGCTAGGATAATGGCAATATGGGTGTTTCTACGCTTACATGGCGTGATCATCTTTTATAGGGCTTTAAATAATAAGTGTTCCTTTAAATCATGTTTCCTAATAGGTCCACCTCCATGATCCCTGTTGCACTCATTTTTTCAAAGTTTCGAGGAATCAGATGTACCATAAATTTCTTCAAAGGATCGAGATCATCAACCATCAACATTATGTTATTGTAAACCCATTCTACAAATTTTTGATGTAAATGATGCTAGTAAGACCATGAATGTATGTAAAAACCTAGGTAAGCCTATTATTTTGGCAATAATTTCATTCTCTGAGGTTTCTCGTCTCACTGGCTCCTCTGTGTTCTTAAACACAAATGGGCGGTAGAGTTTTTCCCTCTAACCTCACCCCAAAGCTAGGGTGGAATTTGTCGTGAAAGTCTTGGGTGAGTCCTAGTGTTCTAGTCGAGTCTTATGTAAAAGTGATTTGGGAATAATTTAAGCTAATTGGCCAAATTCTTTTATTAGAAATCACTTGTCTCACTCGACACTCATCTCAGCTCTGAAACGACACCCCTACGTCAGCCTCTGTGTTGCCTCTATGCAAGCCAAATCGTACTGCCTCCAAAACTACTCTAATGTTATCATTCTGCCTAACTCGGCCTCTGAGAATGACTCGCTTGGCCTTCTAGAAATTTTCCTAGCGTCTAGCAATTAAATTGACCCTCTCTCTAGCTAAATCGAACCCTCCTTTGAAGCTGCATGTGCAGTCCATGTGCAACCTCACTGAGGAAAAACTCGGCCTCTTGTTGTTGCCTCTTTGGAACTGGAAACTCCTTCGTAATCATTGTCTCTGTGTCCCTTCTGGCTCAAACTCTTCTTCCCCACTCGACCTCTGCATCTGGATAGCTCGATTTGTCAAGGAACTCACTTTACTGGTGTGTCTATCTCCAACCCAACATCCTGCTCTTATAATCTCTTGTTGGTGAATTGACGACCATGATTAAATCCCCATCAATGACTAAGATCATTTCAACTCAATCCATGTGAGTTTCTAGAGAATTCTCACATCTATCAATTAATTCCCTTTAATTAATAAATTTTCCTAAGTTTGACTTAGGCATTTTTTAATTATTGATCAATTAATTTAATTGAGCAGTCTCTAGGTGTTTTCTCCCAAAACTTTTTCTAGGTTTTGGAGATCTTTCATTTTTTCGCCTCTCTAACCAAATTCGATACTAGAACACTTGTCTGATGCTACAAAAACAAACACTCCCTCTTAGAGAGGAAGGTGTTCTATCATCTCCACACAACACTTGATGAATATCTTGTAGACTATACCTCTTAATGCTGTTGATGTTTGACGACTGCGAAAAACTGCCACTGTCTACCAAATATTATGCATACTCTGATTCATCTACCACTCTGTAGCTTAACCATACTGCATTTGTGTTGCAACTAAAGTTGCACTGTACCACCCATACTGCTTCCAACGCTGCTTTGCGCCACAACTGATCTCATACTATTTTTTCTCTTGCAACTACTACAACTGAGAACAAAAACTTTGAATCAATTGTGTCCCTATATTGGATCTACAACTGTCTCCTGAGTCTCTAACTGCAACTAGCCTCTGCATTGTCCACTAAGTAATTGTCTACATTGAAACTGCTCTGCACCCCTCAGCATCTATCTACAACTAGCTCTACCTTTCCCTCAAGATCTAACTGTGCCATCCTGAACACTGATCCATCTGCTATTGAAAATTATGGGCCCCTGTAGCAAAGGTAATGATCCATATGAGGAGTAATGTGCAAGTCCTGTTGCTCCTCTATGGACCCTGCCTAGACTTGCAACTGTAAACTTTGATCTACTCATACTACTGCTACTACAGCTTTATTGCTATCTCTTCCTTGTTGCTACAGCTACTGCAATAATGATTCTGATCTCCGCAGATCCTAAAGCGCTATCTTCCATAGGGTTGCTCCCTTTGAAGCTAAACTCCCCCGGGTCTTGATCTCCCTATAGGAAATCTCTTTGCTCCCTCCTCGAAACTTGCACTGTTCTCCTACACTGGAAGCTAAACTGTGTAGTTCTGTGTTAGGAATCATTTGGCTGGAACTGCACCTATATCTTGCAACTGGGAAATTTACACTTCCCATGTCACTGCAACTAGCTCTGCAGCTGTCTTAGGTGTACTAACTGATTTCACATACAGATATTGAACCTGCTACTGTGATACTGTGGGGTCCCATATTAAAGGTGATTATCCTGTTGTAGCAATGGGAATTGATATAACATATCTCCTTGTTGCTTCTGCACTAGATCCTGCTCATCCTGCACACCGGAGTTTCATACTCATTCTAGATCTGGTGCCCCACTATCTCCTTTCAAAGGTAATAGCTAGTTGGGACCCTTCTTTTCTTTTCAACTCACACTGGATAACTCATACTTCCTCTAGCACCTGACTCCAGAAGCTACAAGTCGATCTGCTACCCAGATCTGCATTCTAGCTAACTCACACGACCATATTTGGAAAGCTACAAAAAAATGTGAAACTCAAATAATTGGAGACTAGATCTGAAAATATTCTCTTTCCTGCTTGGCCTTCCTTCAGCTACATGCATTTCCTTAGGAAATGCGCAAATATGCTATTACTTTCCTCTGGATGTCCTTTTCTAGTACTCGCACTACTTGCTACCTCAACTATGCAACTCGCTCTACCTTCCAGAAGTCCTTCTCCAGAATATGGCAAACGATTTGCTGCTTCTAAAACTCGCATTGGCTGAATAAAAAAATTGCTACGACCTACTGCAACTAGAAATATTAGATCTCCTCGTGAAAATTGGATTTGGAAACTCTTTGAGAAATTCTAGAAATTTCTCTCTATGTGCTTTTTCTCTTCTCCCCAACGCTTATCTGTTGCTGCAAAACCTGTTACAAACTCACTACGCCCAATCTGCTCAATGAAATCTCTGGTCCGCGCACTGTCACTACTTCCCGATAATACCACTGCTTGCTAAAACTGATACTAGCCTATTTAAACCGTTCCTGTAATTACAAGAACTCGTTTTTCTTGCAATCACACGAGTTTTCCTACAATTTGCACTTACCACTGGAAATTCGATTTCTGGAAATCAAACTGCTCAGTAATTTGCATTGCGTGGCTGGACCTCGGCTCAAACTTGGAAGAAATTCGCTCAGACTCTCTCTGAATAGTGAAATTTCTCCCTCTAGCTACTGAGCTCTTGATTCTTCTTCAACATTGATCTGATACCATGTGAAAATTCCTTGAAACACAATGATCGGTAATGCAAATTTGAAGGTAATAGAAGAATATGCAAGTAAAATTTTATGTCTTTTAGGCAATGGATCACTTTGCAAAAACACATAAAATAATGGTTTTAAAACTCAGTTAACAACATAAAATCAGAGAAATATACCATATAATAACACAAGACAACAAAATGATAAAGGAGTTCACCCCTTTTGGGCTACATCTCTTGGTTCAACTTCCAATGTTGGGCCTATTTCATTAAGTGCTTCAAGTTTGTGTTTACATGGATTTACAGTGTTTAGAATGTAAAAATAATGTCTCCAATGGCTCCAGAATAGTCAAAAACCCCAAGTTGGGCTCTTGTTGGGCTCAATTTGGCCAAAAACTGAAGAATTTATGCTCTAGAGAAGTTTTTCTGTTAACTACCCTACAAACTACACTCTCCTGCTAACTGTTCTACGAATTCCTCCTTTTCTGGAACCTCCAAGTGACACTTTCGCTTGGCGCTAGCGACATTTGCATCGTTTTGGGTGTAATTTGTCACTTACTTTAATTGCCCTATGACCTCTT
>APFE030825134.1:0-15527 GCA_000404065.3 Pinus taeda | reverse complement strand
AGAGTTAATTACTCCCTACTCCAAGATACTAGCCTAAGCTATGTTGGTGTATCAGAGCCCTAGAAACAAAAAATTTGGTAGATTGATTTTAGTTTAAGCGTGATTTTTAGTGGTTTTTGATTAAGTCAAAAGGTGATCGAGATGAAACTTATGGTGTAAAGACTCGACACAAAATCACTACAAAGATGCACTTAAGATGACTAACTAATCTTTTCTCTTCAATGAAGTTCTAGCTAAGAAAGAGTTGGAAGATACAAATACTTTAAAAGCACAAATCTTTCTTTAACAATCAAATCAAAAGAAGAGTATTCGTTTCAATGCACTCAAAAACGAGCCAACTAATTATTTCTACAAGAATTTCTCTTTTCGTTTGAAAACTCAAATGCTACTAAGAACAAGCTTTTCTTCCAAAAGAGACCTTTCGTTTTTTGTTTAAAAAACAATTAAAAACTATAACTAAAGCAATCTTTAAGAAAACTATTTAATGAATCAAACTTAAGATCTATAAACTAACAAAACCCTATTTGAAGTAAAAATCTCACAAAAGTGCTTTTGAGGATGTTTTACTTGGTCACAAGCAAACCAAGGACTAATTTGTCCAGAATCACAAATAAGTCAAGAACAACCAATTTTGTTTTCCTTTTGAAAATGAAAATCCAAACTTTCAATCACAAGTCTTTCGAAGTTTTGTAAAGAGAAAACTCAAAGCGGATTCCTCAACAAGGGGAGATTTCATAAATGATCAGACTCTTAAGAAGACTGGTAGGGACTAAGGTGATCTGAAGTCCCTACAGCCTCTAAGCTTAGAGCCACTACACAACCAAATTGAAAAACAAACCCAAGAAGCAAAACTCCTAGGAATTTCACCTAAAACCCTAGTGCTAATGAAATTAAACCAAGGAAATATTTCAACCAGTCACATGCAGGTATGGGCAGAGGATAATCACTAGAAAAACAAAATAAAACTACCTTATAGAGCAAAAATCAAAATTTTCAAAACTTTTGTGGGTACGCTCTATGCACAAAGTAAAAGTGCGTACAGGCACGCACTGTGATACATGTGCAGACTGCGGACTTCGACCAAAGTAATGAAAAATAAAAAACAAAACTAAATCCACTAAGTCTACCCAAAGCCACACACAACAAGCCAAAAACAGAAACAAAAAGGCATGTTTCTCAAGTCAAATAAAAACGAGGAAAATAATCAAGTCCCCAGTGGAGTCGCCATTTTGTCACGCAGAATGAGTTGATCTTGCAGACAAGATAGACCTTCCTAGAATCTAATGAAGACCTAATGAAAAACAAACCAACTAGACGCTATCTTTCTCTAAATGCACTTTCTAAATAATGGCAAACAAATGTTTTTAAGGCCTACCTCATGTCCAACGCAAGTTTGGAGATGCCTTCGCTCCTTTGATCCAAGTAATTTCCTTCGTCACAAACCTGCAAACACAAACAAGGCAAATGATTAAATAGCACCTGAATAACCAGTATTATAAAACATATTTAACATGAAGGTCAAGGAGTCCATGAAACAAATAACATGAGATACTTGTTGAGAAAAATGAGCTTGATTGTATTAATTCAAAAGGAGAAGAACCTTACAACCTTTGCCTTGACGCTGTACAAGCTCCTCCCAGGGTCCAACAAGAAGTCTCCTCTTCTTTGACAAGCTTCACTCACTCCCTAATGAAGCCAAAAAGGTATGTGATCTCTCCTCTTAAGCTCAAATAGGAAGTCTTGATTTCACTAGCATTTACCCTCAAGAGTTCAGCTTTTTAACCTCCCTGGCCACTGACCCAATGCCTCAATTTATAGTGCCATGGAGATCAGTTACCAGCTCCTCCTTCAAAGGGATAGAGTCCTCCTTCAAAGGGATAGCTCCTCTCAACAAGGGATTAGTTCCTCCTCTCATGGGATGCATGAACCACTTGAAGCGAACAATCCACATAACAAATCCTTCTAGAAAACTCTAGAATCAACCCAAGATGAGTTTTTTAAGATAAAAATTGCGCCTTTTGACTTTTACAGGGGTACGCACCCTCCCCTTTACATACAGAGCGTATAAGTACGCAAATATCTTGAACAAAAGGTGCGGGCCCATAGGCAAAAGTAAGAGAAAGTGCGGAACCAGAGTTATATTGCTTTTTTGATATCTTTCTCTCTTTTCTCAAGCTTGTTTTGAAGAGCTGAGGTTTAAGACTTGCTTAGGAAGCTGGTATAGGTGATGATAGGCCTACACCAACTGCAAATAATCAAGGTGACGATATTTTTGTGTAACAGAAGGTATTTCCCTTTCCCAATCCAAGTATGTCTGTGATATTCTACACCATTTTCACATCGAAGAATGTAAGCCAGCCCCTTCTCCCTTTTAGTCTAGAGCCAAACTTTCATTCACTTGTACTTCCCCTGAAGTTGATGCTACCTTATACTGTCAACTTGTAGGAAAACTTTTGTATCCAACCCATACCCATCCTGGCCTTTCCTTTGTTGTTGGCCTTATTGCTTGGTTTATGCAAAACCCACATGAAATTCATTGGAAAGCATCTAAAATAATACTTCGTTATTTTGGAGGTAGAGTTTAGTTTGGAATTCATTACAGTGCATAAGCATCTCCTCTATTGGTTGGTTTCACTGATTCCGATTGGGTTGGCGACCCTGATGATTGGAAGTCTACTGCAGGTAATGTGTTCACTCTTGGTTCAGGACCTAATACATGGGCTTGCAAGAAATAAAGTGCCATTTCTCTTTCTTCAGTAGAAGCAGAGTATCGTGGTGTCGTAGAAGCTAGTAAGGAAGCCCTATGGCTTCGTCAAATCCTGTTAGAGTTTGGCTTTCAGCAGCAGCATCCAACTACACTTTGGTGTGATAATAAAAGTGTCATTCAAATATGCAAAGATCCAGTCCAACATCAGTGCAGAAAACACATTGAACTGCACATGCACTTCATCAGAAAGCTCATTCATGACCATGTTCTTGAAGTTAAATATTATTCAACAGATGATCAAGTTGCAGACATCTTTACAAAGGCTCTCACAGAGGTGAAGTTTACTAAACTTCGATTTATGGTTGGAGTTGAAGTTGTCACTAAGGGGGGATAGGTTGTAATGCCTCCTTCCTTCTCCTATTGTGTCACATTTTTACATCCTTCAATCCTATCTCAAGTTGTTCTTAAGGGGGGATGTTAGGATATTTCGTCACATAGGAAATAGTTAAGTATAACTTGGTCTAGTGTAGAGTTAGGTAAAGTGTGTTTCTTTACTATGTACTTTTGTAACTTACAATCTGACGGTCACAATATGTAGTGATCTGACTGTTCATTCTCTCATCGGTATTACTGACACTTGATCCATGGTTTAAAACCTGATTGGTCCATGATCTCTATTTAAAGAGCATCTAGGGTCATTTCTAGGGTAACCATTCATGAGAGAAGCTTATGTAAATTTTCATTCTTTCATTAATAATTTTCTTGAAGTGGTTATGTTGGCTCAGGCCGTGGACTATTTCCCTCTTTGAGGGTTTTAACTACATCAATAATACTGGTGTATTAATCTGTGATCTATTTGTGAGCATTGTCCTTTGGTGTTCTCTCTGAGGAATTTACCCTGTAAATTCTGATAACACAATTTCCTTCATTTCTTCATTTTTTGCCACATATTATGCCTCAGTTGCGGAATTCGTTGGAACTAATTGTTTGTGTGACCTCCAGGAGACAACTCCTAATTTAACCTAAAGTAGATACTCCAATTTATTTATCTCCATTGAGATATGAAACAGGGTCTCCAATCAAGCTGAAGTCACCCACTTTTGTATACTTGAGTCCAAAGTATTGAATTCCCTTCAATTAATTTAGAACTCTTTTTGCAGCAGACCAATGACCCTCACAATGATTTTGCATAAACCTGTAGAGGATTCCAACAACAAATTAAATGTCTAGTCTAGTAGTAATCAGGTAGTTGAGACCTTATGAGTTGCCTATATTTCATTGTATCCTCAAATTATTTTCCTTCAGTGGATGTAAGATTTAGATTATGTTCCATTGGAGTAGTTAAGGGATTGCACTCGACCATGCCAAACATGTTCAACAAATCTCCAATGTACGTCTTTTGAGAAAGGAATATAAACTTCAAATGTTGGGTTACTTCAATGCCAAGATAGTAGTGAACATAGCCCAAATCAATTATTTCAAAACCTTTCCTCAGTTCTTTGTTTATGGATGCAATTTATTTTTCATTGTTCCTTGTCATCAAAAGATCATCTACATACACCATAAGATATGGCATTGTTTTACCAAATTTCTTGATAAACAAAGTTGCATCATCAAGAGCATAATGTTTGAAATTGACATTCATAAGATGCTTGGTCAATTTCTCGTACTAGGCTCACGGTGTTTGTTTGACTCCATAAAAGGATTTGACAATATTGTATACTTTGTATTCTTGATCCTTCACTACAAATCCTTATGGTTGGGACATAAAAACATTCCCTTTCATATCTCCATTCAAGAAAGGATTTTTTACATCCATTTTATGGACTTTCCAACCATTCTGAGCTGCCAAGGAAAATAATGTCTAGATGGTAGCACATTTTGTTGTCGAGGAAATATTTTCCTCATAATCAACCCCTTCCTTCTGTGCAAAACCTTTTGCCACAATCCAGGATTTATGCTTTCCAAGTGCGCCATCTTCTTTATACTTGTTCTTGAAGACCCACTTGCAACCAATTGATTTGGTCCCTAATGGAGGATCAACCAACTTCCATGTGCTATTTTTTATATCAAAACATCATATTGTTTTTGCATTGTTTCTTTCCGTTCATCATGAGAAATGACTTCTTTGAAGGAAGTTGGTTCAAAATTTGTAGACAAATTTAGTTCACAATCATAAGAAAAATCCATATCAACAGGTGCATCACGATCGTCTACATCACCTCCATTTTCTCTATAGATCTTCTTGTTCTTGTCTTTCCAACCTCATCAGGACGAACACTTTCAAGTGTATTTGTCAGCCATTTTGGAGGACCTTTCTGAGATGGCCCAGGTTGCTCAGTTGACTAAGATGGGGTTGAATCAAGATTTAGCCTCCCAATTCTCTCAATCACATCACTCAAAGTGTCTTCTCGATCAGTAGTTGGAGCTTCATGAGGGGGAGAGAGTGCTTCAGAAGTAGATTTCATAGATTGATCCAATATATGGATCCCCCGTGTTATGCTCCTATACTAATAGGTGTCATTTTTCATGATTGACATTATGAGCTCTCTAATATGTTCACACCTTTTTCTAGTTGCAAAGGTTTTCCATACTATCAAAAAAAACAAAAAAATTAAAAAATGTAAAGAGGGTATGCCCTAAAAGAAAAATCAAAGGGCAAAAAAGAATGAAGTGGTCAAAAAAGTGAAAGAAATGAACCCCAAATCAAATAGACCACGAAAGTGTGCAAGTCCAAAATGCCACTACTATTCTATTGTTGCAATAATATGATGGTTTGCAGCTTGTTGACTTATGCCACCATTGATGAATGGCCAAACAGCTCAATCTTGGCAGATAAATAGATAGCTAGAGAAGCAAAGGAGCTCAACAGTTAAATCTGAGCCCTGGATGTGATAAGTGTAGATTTAGGTAGAATTTTCATGAAAAAAAAAGAAGATGATGAGGGTTTGCCAGTTCAAATGCACCCAAGAAAAGGAAGAAAAAATGCTAGGCAAAGTAGGCTGAGTAGGTAGATGGTGTTGCAGAAGCCTTCTTGTGATTGATTTTGTTTTCAAAAGGTGTTAATCTTATCCCTATCACAAGTGCATGACAGACATTTTGATGCAGCTCAGGCGAGGCAGATTTTATTACTAACTCCCCTTCATCCTTTTCCCCAGTCATTCACTAACTTCCCCCAAAGATATTAAGATCTGCTTAATATCCTTGAACCAGTCATTCCATTTCATGAAAATTGCCTAAGTAAAACCCTATTTAACTTAGGAGGATGGCCACCTTTCTCATATAAACCCCTTTTCTCCTGCAAAACCTAAGTTCAAAGGTATATGCAAAAGGCTTTTAACTTAGCGTCCAATTCATTCTCATATTAATTTTTAACATCTATTATGTTTAAATCCCATATAATCAATTCCCCTTCCCGTATTATATTAATATACAAAAACGCCCAAAACATTATTAATCCCGCCCCCAGTTAAACTATAACCATATATATGTCCGTCGGGATTAAAGGTTTATCTGGAACCTTTTAATAACCTTCACACGCAAACCATGGGATAATTAACCACCCGGGTTAATTATAACCAAACTCTGCTGACCAATCAAATCCGCCCCGATACGTTTTAAAACATTGATTAATATATCGGGTCCATGCATTTAACCTCCCGCAGTCTCCGTTGAGCGCCAACCGTTAGATCTGGGCCCGCTCATCCAACGACCCACGATTATATCACGACCCCCCATTGGCCGCACGGTAAGTCCCGAGGAGCCGGCAATATTACTCCCGTACTGTGGACACGCGTCGCGCTCCCACAGTAATCGCTGCCTCCCCGCCTGAAACCGCCCGACCCCAAAAGTGGTGCAGGGGGAAATCACTTACCACCCTTCCCATCACGATAAAACATCCAATCAAGCTAACGTCAGCCATGCAATCAATGCCAAAAGCGCCGCCAAAGCCAAATTTTGTTAAAACCACGATAAAATGTCATTTTCGCCATTTTTCTCTGCGAGTAGTCTTCCATGCAAATTACGTTCGGGTGATTGCACGAACGTACAATCTGCCACTCTGCCAGAGAAACCATAGCAATGCGCTCTACTGTCAGTCATTTCAACCTACAATTGCATTGTTCATCTCAAAAATAGGTATTTACCCCAATTCATTTCCCGAACCAGTAATTTCATTTTTCCTCTGTAAATTTTACCCAAAAAAGCCCAAATTCATGTAAAGTCAGTCTGTAGCTCTCAGAGAAAGACACCCAGAACTGTTGCTTTTCCCATCTTCTCCATAGAAGCCCCACCTCCAGTTTGAAAACACAAGAACCGAACATGGAAGCTCCCGTGGCCCTCAATGTCATGCCCCTCAATGCAACTCACAAAGACCAGGATTATTTACCCTTGGCTGACAAAGATTTTCAAATAAAGGAGTTATCTGGTGACATGAACCATCTCCAGGCATTTTTCCGAATTAGGAATAGTTATCTAAGCAACTCTAAATTTTATGGAATATGGGAATCTAATCTTCCCAGGTATTACCTTCCCTCAGTCAATGTTTTCCGAGATATTATTCACCAATGTTGTGCCAACTATGACCCTGTCAGTAAAGCAGTTATAACCCCATATCAAACTGTCCTTTTTTACATAACTGCTGAATTTTATCAATGAGATGTTACAATTCCATCCCACTCAGCCTCTGGCTCCTCTTTCCATGGGATTTTTTCTTGAGCGAGGCTCTCAATTGCCCAATTCAGAAATAACCTGTATTGCTCAAATGTTCATGAAACCTGATTGCCAACCCCAAGGCCCACCTCCATATTTGCATGTCTGGTTCACTGAAATAGGAAAACTCATAATTGATATGATATCCTTCATCTTGGGATGTAAGACCATTGAATTTGTTGATGAGACCACCTTAGTTCTGTTGTCAGCATTTACTCCAGGACAGCCCCCAGCTATCAAGTATGACTATGCCACTTTTATTGCCAACAAAATCAATGAGAAATTCATAAATCTGGATAGAGAAGGAGTCTTCAAGTACACCTCATTCATATACCACCTTCTACTATATTATCAGCCAGACACCGTTTCATTTCCCATCAGGAAATTGGATTCCAAAGGAGAGCGGAGGTCTGTGATCTTTTGGACCTCAGTCTTCCACAATGTCTGTGAATCCCCTTATACCTATTGTGAATTCATTGACCTGTTTGTACATCCAGCCTCCACTTTATTGATAGGAGCTCCTCCTCCTAGGCTCTCTGGTGATATAAAGAAGATTTTACAACTTTCGAGACAGTACATGATAGGTGATTGATACCTCTACCAAAATCACACAGAAATCAGAATATACGGATGTGAACTCTGCCCATTCAAATTGTCTAGATATGTGCCCATGAGATTATTTGCACTGGAGTATTTCAGACAGCTTATCAATGCAGATTTAACCCACTTTTGTAATGCAAATAAAAAGGCTTAGTTGAGAATAAAAAACCAGTTAGGCCCTTTTGTCCTCCATAAGAGAGAGGCATGGGAAGATGCTGAGAAGATATTAGGGGAACAACTTAAATTGAAGAAAATTTTTTGGTGGGTACCTTATGACCCAAATAGTTTCATAAGTGACAGAAGGGTAAGAAACAGGCTTTCATTTTATATACATCGTAGGATCCCTGAAATTGAACAGTTTGCTAATCAGGATGCGTGGGTAGAGGGTACATTAATAGAAGAAATTACTGAGCAAGAAAAGATGGAAAAAACTATTAAAGACCTAGAAAAACCCCTTGACCTGGACTCTTTTGGATAGGTACCTTTCAAGCTCCCTAAACAAACAGGAGTTGGTACATCCTCTGTTGGAACTCCTCAGCAGCTTGTACAAGAAACCAGCTGTTTGGTCAATTTAGTGTGTCCTAAATTGCTACATTAATTATCAATCCGAGATTCGTAAGCTGACGAAGTGTGCCGCACTATATGTGCAAGATAACCTATTTCTTACTTTTGTCATTTTTTATTTTTATGTTGTTTTGGGGGTTTTTATCTTTGTTTATGGAATTCTTATTCCTAAATTTCTAGAAGGCAAGTATGGTTATAAGTTTTAAGGCAATTATGTCCTTTATAAGGGTTTCCAAAACTTAACACTTCATAAGGTCTTAGAACATACTAGTGAAAAATAACACTTGAATCAAGAATGAAAAGATGTTGCTAATTAAAACAAGTAATTAATGAACTACTAATAATGAAACTATCATCTCTGCTGCTATCTAAATACAGAAAATTGATTTAAGCTACTGCACTCAAGGAAATCAAAGATTGAAAAGAAAGTAAAACTAAAATCAAATTACATCATCCATATTTCGATCCCTCGCCAGTTAGTCTCGCTATGGCTTTCGGAGGTAACCGTCAATGAAATGAGCAATCCAATTATCTAATTGCAGAAAAGTAAACTAAAATCAAATCACAACATTCATATTTCAATCCCTCGCCAGTTAGTCTCGCTATGGCTTTCGGAGGTAACTGTCAATGAAATGAGCAATCCAATTATCTAATTGCAGAAAAGTAAACTAAAATCAAATCACAACATTCATATTTCAATCCCTCGCCAGTTAGTCTTGCTATGGCTTTCGGAGGTAACTATCAATGAAATGAGCAAGTTGATTTCTAACTAACTTAACAAAGAAAATGAACCAAACTGAACTCAACAAAACAGAACTGAAATTAAAAGAAACTAAGAAAAGAAAAATCAGCAGAGGATCAATTCCATATCACTAGTTATTATGAAAATTATATACAAATGCCCAGGCTGCCTACTCTATCCTGAAACATGCACACACTGATCAACGTTATACAATGCTTGTAAAATCATGAACAACAGTAAACTGTTAGAAATATATACACAAATGAACAACTATAAAACATATGCAGTAAGGATAAAGAAACGATGCATAAAGACTATACAGCAACAATGCAAAAGAAACCTCAATGTGCAGGGGCCCTCTGCACAACCTCGGCCAATAGGCTATCAATTCAAAATCACGTTCACACAAACATGTAGAACAGAGTCTTATTATATATATCTCAAAATACAGTTACAACAATAAACTAGTGTCACGACACAGTGAGTTTTTAACAACAAACTTACATTCAAAAGACTAACTATCATGCGTATAGGAACGCGTTATTTATAACAAAGGTTACATAACTGTTTTTCCTGGAAAACTACATGAACATAGGACACGTGAAAAATAACGTCCATGGATTTAGCATCATGGTCACCGAGATTACACAATCTTTTTGAAAGTGGCTGTTGGATCCACATCGTGGTTAGCCTACAGGTGTCAGCGTGCCTCCAAATATCTAGAAACGGTCACAAAAATCTTCACGTGTTTGAAAATGGAGTCCTGTTGCCGTAGGACTCCCCTGTTTGACCATCGCTTGACCACTGTTGACCACGGCCTTCTTTGATGAATCCAGCTGGACCAATGGGACCCATGTCCAGGTCATTTCCAACTTGCCCATGTGGCTTGCTTTACATCGTGACACCTGTAACCTGTACTTTAACAAAAACGACTACGGAAAGTTGGACCAGCTGCGGAAAGTGACAAGATTCCGCAGCTCATAAGCAAAAATCCAGTTCAAACAGCAACACAAAGACATAGTCAAGAAACCACTTTAAATGCTCTTTTATGACTAATATGCAATGATATTGATAGCTTAGGAGGTCCAGGTGAATGGAAAGAAGCTAGAAAAATGTGTAGGAAAGATGCAAGTTTGGGGCTCAACATACCCCCACTGTGAAGGTGTTGCATGTCCCCATGCAACCAAAATTTTTACTATCCTCCCTTCAAATCATATGCTCTGAAACTTCTGCCAGTACATCCAGCGCTCTTCTTCTCTTTCTTGGTGCTGCTAACATCCTGGGCTTCTTCATCAAGCATCTGAATTTGAGATTGATCAATGCTTTACTTATCTTCCTGCATTTTTTCTTCAATTTCATGTTCTTTTTCTGCCATAGCCCAAGATGTAGCATGGTATCATCATGAATGATCTTATCCAGTTTGCTTTGTTCCTTTAATGCTTCATTTTCATGTTTAATGTGTCTATTCAGGACCTCTAACTCAAAAATTTCTTGTTTCAATGACTGGATTTGTGTGTCCTGTGTTGGATGAAGCTGGATGGATGAAGTGCTTGGACCTGTGGGTCTCTTTTCTAAGGATTCTATATAATCGTACATCTCTTGCTGATTCTGTTCTATCTCGGGTGAAGTTTTCCTTCGGCTGACCCCAAAGTCCTATTGAGGAGGACTAATTTCATAGTCTGGCCGAGAAGGACTTATGTCAACATCTGCAAGACTAGTTTCTATGTTTGGCTGAGAATGAGGTGGACTACGGCCAGATGGAGGTTGTTCTAGTGTTCCTCCTCCCAAGTCAATAAAATGGGGTCCTTTTGTTTGTGCTTTTTTCCACTTTCCTCTAAGCCTAGTGCTTCTTCTTAAATGTTGTGGGCTAGTGCCCTCTTCCGCAATACTCTGTTTTTTCTTTTTCTTTCTTCCTGGCTACAGTTGATTGTCCTTGAAGGTGAGTTAGCCTTTCAGACAGTGTTTGGTGGTCCTCTTCTAGGGAAGGTTCTGGTGATTGGTAGACATCCTCTATGTTTCTTTTCCCTTTCAATTTTCTTTGCTTTTTATCCTTGGTTCTCTCCTCCCTTTTCTCAGGCAGCTTATCTTCTTGATTAATTTCTTTAGGAGTGTCTTGAATTCTCACATTAGTTTCCTTTTTCCTACTCTTTCTTGTTGTACTTCTCTCAGGAATTTCAGGTGGATCTTGAAAATAATTTCTCACCAAAAACCGTTCCCAGGTATCCCTTTTTTTCTTCAACTAGTCTTCAATTAAAATTTTCACTAACCCGTGATGATACAAATGGGGTTCTATGTCCTCTATATTCTTTTGGATGGTTGTGCACATCTTTTTCAAGCTCAGTAATAGAAAGTAAGGCAGATTTAGGGTTTGATTCTTTAAAAAGTTCATCAAAAATCGGGTATGATACATATACATTGCTCCAAAACGGCCTTCACACGTAATGAACTTTTGAATAATCAACAGTAAACTAGCCCAATTCTCTTCTAAAGCATGGACAGGAATTCCTCATTTAAATATAGTTACATCCATACCTGGATTGCGTAGGATAACCTTCCAAGCCTTCTCGTCAAAGCTCTTGTTCTTGAACCAACATTCTCCCTCTTGAGGAAGTTTTGTAGCGGCTGTTATGGATGCCTCGGTAACTGAAAACTTGAGGTCCCCAATTTCCACCTCTAGGCCGTTAAAAGACCTCACAAAAGCTTTTGTAATCTCCTTATTGTAGCCTCTAAACTTTTGAATAAACCGAAGCCATCGTGCCTTTTTCAATATGTTCTTTACTTGCGGGTATCCCTCCATAAATTTGGGCCCTTCTGGCTCTGCCCTCAACAATAGACCCATTCTTTCCTTCTGTTTTAACAATTCGTCTTTGTGAGAAGGGTTTAGCGGAGGTGAGACAGCTGGATTAGTGGGAGTGAACAGGGTTTATGGAGAAAACTAGTGACTATAAGCGGAAAACAGAGGACAGAGAGCGTAAGTGAATTCTCGGAATGGAGCGGAGATTTATGTGAACGAGGTGGTAATGTAGTCGTGGCTTCAATAAAATAGTGGGGGAGTGACGGCAGAATTTTTAAAATGGACGATCATGGAGTAGACATAAACACATTCATGAAATGGCTGTGGAATTTATGTGGTGGAGGAGAGCCTAATCAAATTGGCCACGTCCGATAATTACAGGTGGAGTGTAGAAATGCAGCCAAACACGAGTTAAATCTGAGGATTAATCATGAGTCCGTTGGAAAAATAAATGCATGGTTTGTGGAGGAATGTCGTGGAATGGAATGGTTATGGAGGCTATCACACCAATCATTGCATATAGTGGAGCTTGTGATTTAATAACTATGCAAAAATGTGTTTTGAATGCCATTTGAAATAAATTTCTACTCATACCTTGGAATTTTTGCCACTCGTTGTCCATAACCTTTGATCAGCTGCCCCTTGTTGATGCCTTTAGGTGCCCCATGTCTTCATAATATGTCCTTGGTCATACCTGCATTTGATTTTTATTATTCTTTCCTATCATCTAACTACCAATGTTGAATGACAGGGTGCTAGCTGCGAAAACACAACTAGCTGCGGAAACTGACTCAACGATCATATGACTAAATGAGATGGATGAATGATGACTGAATGAATGAAAATGGTCATAAAAACTTTTATTGGTGGAATGAAATGAGATGAATGAAATGGAGTGGAACGAAATGAAGTGGAGTGGAATGGAAATGAAGTGGAGTGGAATGAAAATGAGAAAGAGAGGGATTTTATTTTTTAATTTTTTTTTTGGAAAATATAGGGCATCAGGAGTTCCTGATTTTCGCCCAGTATTTTCTGTATAAGACTGCCAATCAGTGATTGGTTTTCAGGCTTATACAATTTTTATTTTTTTATTTTTTTTTTGTAGAACAGAAAAGAACAAAGGTTAGGCTGGTGGAGAAGAAGGATTCTTCTTCACCAGCCTTATTGCAGAATTATCTTGAAAGATTTTGACAAATTCCTTTTTTGAAAGTGGCTTATGATAGATCTTTAATCTGTGGCCATTCACAATAAGAGGAGTTTGAAATTCATAAATGGTCTTGATTCTTACCGCTCCATTGCTAAAGACTTTATCAATCTCATATGGCCCAAGCCAATGAGTCTGAAATTTTCCTTTGAAGTCTTTAAACTTGGAATCAAACAGTAAGGCCCATTCTCCTTCTTGAAACTTTCTCTCTTTAATATATCTGTCATGCCACTTAGCTCTTTGATGTTGAAATAGATCAGTTCTTAGGATTGCATCTTGTTTGATCTCATCTAGCTCATTCAATTGCTCCATTCTGTGCTTTTGGGCTTTTGATAGATTCATCCCCAACTGAACTGCCATCTTGAAGGTCTTGACTTGAAACTCAATGGGGAGCAGGACTTCTTTCCCATAAACAAGTTCATAGGGAGAATGTCCTGTTGTGTTCCTCCATGTAGTTCTGTAGGCCCACAAGGCTTCAGGAAGCCTTTCTGCCCAATCTCTTCTGTGTAGATGAACAATTTTGGTGATGATACTTTCAAGAACTTTGTTTGTAGACTCCACTTGACCCATTTGCTTGCAGATGGTAAGGAGTATATCTTCTATGCTTGATTTTATATTCTTCCATCAGCTTTTCCACCAGGTTGGATGTGAATTGACTTCCCTGATCTGTCACAATTTCTCTTGGAACACCAAAGCGAGTAAAAATATCCTCATAAAGAAAATTAATAATTGAATTTTCAGTAGCAGAAATTAATGCTTTGGCTTCTACCCATTTAGTGACATAATCAGTACATACCTATATATACTTCTTTTGCTTAGATGGAAGATTAATAGGTCCAATAAAATCTAAAGCCCATTTATCAAAGGGTTCGATGAGTACCTATGGTTGCAATGGCATTTAATTTGAAAGGGTAGGTTTCCCTACTCTTTGGCAGCTGTCACACCTTTCGACATATTGTTTTGCATATTTAAAGAGGGAAGGCCAATAATATCCTAAAGAGAGGATTTTATAGGTTTTCCTTTTGTCAGCAAAGTGTCTGCTGCATGGTTCATCATGACATGCCTTGAGGATATTAGGCATTTCATCTTCCCTAGCACATCTTCTGATCACAAGATATGGCCCTGTTTTAAACAATTCATTAGAAATCCATGAATATTTTGAACTTTCTTGAATGATCTTTCTTCTTTCACTAGGAAATAGATGTGGAGGTAGTTTCCCTATAACCAAATAGTTAGCAATATCTGCATACCAAGGGGTTTTAGTAGTTACTGCAAATAAATATTCATCAGGAAACTTATCCTCTACAGGAGAATCTTCTTTAGTATTCCGAATCCTAGACAAGAAATCAACTACTGTATTTTGTTTCCCTGGTCTATCCAATACAGTAATATTGAATTCCTGTAAAAGTAAGAGCCATCTTGTAACTCTGCCATTAGTAACAGGTTTGTTCATTAAATATCTAATCACAGAATGATCAGTATGGATAAAAGTTTCATAGCATGTTATATAATGTCTAAACTTATTGATTGCATGAACAACAACTAAGAACTCTTTTTCAGTCACAATATAATTCAACTCAGTGGGAGTTAAATTTTTACTGGTATAGTAAATGGCATAAGGAACTAAATTCTTTTGACCCAACACAGCCCCTAGAGCTATATCTGAAGCATCTGTAGAAATATGGAAAGGAAGTTTCCAATTTGGTCCTCTCAAGATGGGTGCTTCATATATTCTTGTTTTCAAAGTTTCAAATGCTGATTGACAATGAGGATCCCATTTGAATTCATAGTCTTTTGTAAGCAATTTGAAGAGTGGAGATGCTATTTTAGTGAAGTTTTCTATAAATCTTCTATAGCATCCAGTAAATCCTATAAAACTTCTAACATCTCTTTGGCAATTTGGAATATGCAACTTGGAGATGACTTCAACTTTTGATCTATCAACTTTAATCCCATCCCCTGAAATATGATGTCCTAAAACAATACCTTCAGTAAACATCATAAAGCATTTTTCATGGCTTAATGAAAGGTTTGTTTCTTTACACCGTACAAGTACTTTTTCCAAATTTCCTAATGCTTCTTCAATTGAGTCACCATAAACTGTAAATTCATCCATATAAACCTCTACACAATCATGAATTAGATCAGAAAAAATTCCTAGTACTGCTCTTTGGAATGTTGCAGGTGCATTACATAACCCAAAAGG
>APFE030825133.1:22271-76096 GCA_000404065.3 Pinus taeda | reverse complement strand
ACAAAGATCAACATGTCCAGGTAAGCATGCCACACCTACATAAATGACCTGCAGTTTTTAATTAAAGCATGATATTCATCCTCATGAGGCACTAGTTTTGCAAATTCAGAGGCATGGCTACGTGAACCCCTGTGATATAACATCCATATTCCTTTGCAACCCTCTATTTCAATCTATATAATTATTTCTAAACAGATAAATTGTTGAAGCACACATAAAGAACTATTCTTTTCATGACTAGAACAACTACCAATTCATATTTGTTTTATTTAGCAACACGATTTGCATTTGATACAATCTAGATGTGAAGTCTTTCAATTAACATTAATGAATCTCTTACGACAAATGAAATGCCTTGTCCATGCGAAAACAATGGCACCACTCTCTTATGGAACACTAGCTTTAGGTTCACGCGCATATGACATAGTTTCGCTCAAAGCACACATCATTCCACACTGACCTTACTACAACACCAATTCAACATACCCATCTCACTCCTCCCTTCATTTAATGCAAGGATCCAACTTAGGACTCCAATCAACGTAGAAGATAGATGCTTCATTCATAGCGTTTGAACCAATGTAATATCTTCACCGCAAATGTCACTCAACATACATATAGTACGGATTGAAGGCATTCACAGGGACAATGTTTTGTATTCCTTTCGAACAGGGAAAATTTTAAGGATTAAAGTTTATCTTAAAGTTTAGCAACCTCGGTGAATCTTACTAGTCCCAAATATCCAAATTTTAAAATGTTTGATGATCATTTCTAATTATTTTATATCAGACAATATATAATATTGCGAATTTTTAAGGTAAAATAATTTTATACTATAAAATTTGGAAAAATTCATTTTTAGAAAAATGGAAATTGACAAATCTTTTTTTTTTGAAAAAAGCATGGAATATTAGCCCACCTAGGAATATTAGCCCGTAAAATATTCCCTACTTTCGAACAGTGCATAGGAATAGTGGTAGGGGAGTTCAATGCTCTAGTCAGCACTCCACGTCCACCATTGGAGAAGAACGATCAGTGAATACTCCACACTCGGATCCCAACAGGCGCACTAGAATACACACCAAATGCATTGCACGCTTTAATCAACAAAGAGAAGGACCATCTTTAGGTATAACCAAAACACATATCAAGAGCGACCACTTTTACACAATGCACAAATGCACTATCAAACACAGAGACTGATCCATGTCGTTCAAACGCACAAAAATCACGCATGGAGACAACCTTCTAACCAACTGACCAATCATTCTACCAAAACCCAGCGCTCAACGCAGAGAATGAATTAACATATTCTAGTTTTGGCAATGACTATGCAAACTAAGGACTGATGGTGCAATTTATAGAGACTATTTTCACTGATTTCTTGTCCCAAAGTGAAGAAATAAGCATACGAGCAGAGTCGCACACGAGAAACATGTAGATCTCCTCTTATAATGTCGCTTAGATGAAATGGGCACGGGAAAAACCATCACAACAAGTTGAGAGCCTTGATAAATAAATATGAAGAAACACCTTTAGAAAGATATGAAATGCATGTCAAGCTAGCAACCACTAATACGCACCAACAAACAGACTAACCAATGCAAGTTGGCAAATAATGCAAATTGAAGGAGAATATGACAAACTTGGTGAGAAAAACTTTATTCGTTGCTCACATAATTTGTCAATGTCTACTCACAATTGAGGGATGCCAAAGTGCTCAGGTGCATAGTCTAGGGAGGCAGGACTGACGGTAGAACTGGCCACAAAACTAGTGGCTAAAATTGGAGTAGGGCCATAATTTTCCCACTCTAATACCATGTTAAACACAAACATAAATGGAGACAAGATATGAAAGAATAATTGTTCATTGCATTTATTATTCACAATGATGTACATTTATACATTTTACATGATCATTGGATTCATCTTCCAAGGTCTCTTGAACTCCAATGAATGTTCAACTTCCACACCATAACCCTTAACGGATTAGGTGTCCAACAAATTTGATGTATGATATGTTATATTTTCAATCAATATCAAGTACACTACAACCATTGCAAGTTTCACACTGTAACCTTCATGGACATGGAGTTGCTAAGGTTTTTAATTTTTTTTCTCTAGGATTGGGTTGATAGACTTTAACAAGACACTTGTCTTCTTGGGCCCATATACAATGACATTAGAGAAGAATATATTGAAGAACAATATGTTTGATATGATCTTGAGGATGCTTATATTGCCTAGTATCTAGATAGTTGTCTTTTTTGGGATGGTAACTACTTTTCTCTTCTATTTGATGACTCCACTTTGCCTTAGGTAGAGAATATTATGGAGAGACATTAGTAATTAGTTAGGGATACAAGTTTTAAGTTTGTTTATTCCCCGGTTGTAGTGTCCTTTGTGGATGATTTATTTGAGATGGATGGATCTATATATTTAAATCCGCATCACCAAGGTAGGCAACTGGAACACCATTTGAACCAACATATCAAGGGGACTCAACATGAAAACTTGGATATGGGACCCAAGTTTAAGATGGCACTTGGACTACTTCAACATCGTAGCTTGCACTACTACATGACACTTTGATTATTTGACTTCAACATTTGTGGTCGCACTTATCCATGGGACCTTGGTATATGTTAATTGTAGTTCTTCACAACAAGTATTGACAACCACACTTATCTAAGAGGGGTGAAATGTAGTGTACATATGAGAGAATATGGGGTTCATGGGGAAGGTCCCAAGGGGAATACTAGTAGAATATTGGAGGCCATTCAATGTAATGTGGACTAAGCTCACTATATTATGATTATGAATCTATGGTAATAAAACCTTATTAAAGAAGATTCACTAAGTAATTAGGAGTTTGTTAGGATTAAAGTTTTCTTGATCTAACTCCTTATTAATTTGTGTGAATGATTATTGTAACTGAGCTTAATTGTTTAGGAAGTTGCGGAAACCAATAAATACTAATACATTCCTTAAAAAATCATTTATAAAGTATTGCATATCTAGCAAATTAATAATAATAAAATGTAAAATAATTTTATCATATTCTTAAATATTTGAAATTTGATTTTATATACATATCTCAAATATTTAAGACATTAACAAAATTTTAAAAATCGACATGTTTGTTAAAATATAATAGAAATAATTTCTTTAAAAAATAATTATAAAGAATGTAGAAACTTCTTGTGAAGGCGTCGTAAAACCAAAAAAAAAAAAGTGAAAACTTAACATCGAATGAAAAAGACGAAGCATATATGCCCCAGATTGACAATGCAAATTAAGGTAAATGGAAAAATTTAAAACTGTGATGTCCTCTTAAAATTAAATTTTCATCGCAGCCACACTGAAAATATGATCAATGGAAAGCATAGAAAGAAAAAGATCAATATCTCAGGTTATTAAGTGACAAAAATAGAACCAATCATGCTCACCATGAAAGCTTTACTTTGGAAAGCAGAGAAAGAAAAAGATCAATAACTCAGGTTATACAGTCACAAAAATATAACCAATCATGCTCACCATGAAAGCTTTACTTCGGAATTTATAAACTTCATCGTGCGATGGAATAGAATTATACACCATAGAAATCACTCTAGAGTATTCTAGACATGAACATGCAGCACTACCCCCAACTGCAAAAGAATGATCGCTTAAAGAGCCGCCAAAACATGGACAATTGCCCTTGCTTTAAAAATATGTGAAAACCATGACAACCAGACATTGTCAAACACTTTCACAATAAGACACCTGTTACCAAGACAGTAACAGGTCAGTTTAGGTTAAAAGGAAACCGAATAAATTGGCTTTAGTATAAACACAACAATGCACTAAGTCCTTTCAGATCGGCAAAGCAACATAAATAATTTTCTGACTGGCGTTACAAAGGCTGCAAGCTATAACAACGTGTCAGATGGTAAGGCCATGCAACTGGTCATTGCAAATGGTAGTTCTAAGTTCACACACCGAGATAGGAGGCGCTGCCTGAATGCCCATTTCAGACGAAGGCTATCATACATGATCCAATAAATAGAATCGATAGCTTAACCTTAGCTTATGTCAAGCTACTCTTTGTCGTGCTGAAGCTACAAGCAATGAAACAGCAACTGCAAACATTGTTAGCATGCCTGTAAGTAGCGCGTAAGTTCTCCATGAAGAATTCCGATATTCTCCAAATAAAACAATGCCCCAGAATGTGCCAACCAAGGGCAATGCCTGCAATGTAGTACATACATTATAAATTACAGAGTCTAGACTGCAATATAAAATTAGTAGAATTCAAATAATCCTAGGTTTAAGTCCCATCACTGGTTCTCAACCTTAGAGAAAGGAACACCACATATTGCATCAGTGTCATGAATGGTTTTTATCTCCATTTCCATGCCATCTTGTCAAGTTTCCATGTTGCAACATAAGTGACTTCCTAGAATGATGATAATCGCTATTTATCATGTTTCAACTTTCCATGTTTAAATATGTATGGATAATTGCAATCTTAACCAGTTTGCACTTAAACAACGTTACAATTATAATGATAGTCCTCAGAATAAAGGCAATACCTGCACAGCATCAGCTGCTGCATACCCTGCAGCTTGGCCACCCATGAACTGAAATCCGTTTCCCACCGCACACAGGATACCCGCCATAATTGCATAGTGACGACCTTCAACGTCTGAGAGGTAACTTGATATAGACGATTTTGGCAAACCAAGAATTGGGAAGTATAGGAGCCATATATTCACTGATATGGCAAGGATGAAGAAAGCTATAGAGAAATAAAAGAAGGAAACGTAAACAGATAAATGAGGCATTTCAGGTTTTAATAGATGGAACTGATCGTTTGTTGCAAGATTAAACAGGGGAGAGAACATAGCATATGAAATTCCTGTCATGAATGCAAGTACCAGTCCTAGAAACACACTGGAACCCTTAACCTGCAAGAAAGAGACTTAGGTTAGGCAGAGAAATCTGCCACACTTCTGTATCATATCTCAATATGTGATTATCATATGCAAAGTCTGAATAAAATCTTGAACTTCTTAATACATAATCTCAATATGTGATTATCATATGCAAAGTCTGAACAAAATCTTGAACTTCTTAATACATATTCAGGCACGCAGAGATTAACCTTTATAGCTCTTTCATGCTCAAGAAGCTCCAGATATTGTTTGCTTCCTGCTTTAGACCGTTCCTTTCCTTGTAATAGAGATTCATTGCCCTTGTCATTGCCTTCACCTAAAAATCACAGAAGGTGAACCATTATATTATGAGTTTGTAAAACAATCAATTAGTGCAAACATAGCTTCATAAAATCCATCTGATTCGCTCAGAACAGAGCTATAGCACATGGGGGCACGTGATTGAATTACTAATAACAAAGCAACAATCAGTTTTACCAGCAATGCCCCTTGCATAAAATCTACGAACAATTCTACATGTTCATAATAGAACGGAAATTTTCATATCTTGAATCATTCCCAGAATTGTGTAGATACGATGGGAACTTCTTCAGCATGAAAAAGTTTAGAAGTGTGACTGCTGGTGAATTGTTCATTTTTAGACGCTAAAATAGAGAAGTAAATATCAAGGAGACCAATACATATATTTATAAGCTAGGATCGTTTCACTATCAGTAAAATCAACCGTGGTGAATTGGCCTGCCGGACCTGAATCAGTCGCAGTATTTTTTCAATTGTATTAACCAATTAACTAGCCATTTTCCCCAAAGCGCAAAAGCCAATTAACTAGCCATTGCCCTAAAAAGTGCAAAAAGAGGCCACTAGATAGGATATTTAAATGAAAAATATGTATTTTGAATTCCATAATCAATAAATTTAATTATATAAATAAAATAAATTAAAAAAATGTGTCTATAACCATAGATTTTTTTCCTAATTTTATTATTATTAAAATAATTTTGAGTATAAATCAATGTTTCCACGAAGGTTCCGGGATCGAGGGGGCGAGGGAGCGAGGGTGCGGAGCGCTATGCAAAAGCTCCTACCATTTTTTAGGAACGTGGGGAGCGCCAGGGTCTTAAAAATTTTATAAATTAAAATATTAATTTATTATTGATCCACTATGACATTGGTTTGAATGAAAAGCTGCAAAGCATTGATCATTGACTTATGAATATCATTTGACATTATCCAAATTTATAATATCATATTAAAATAATAAATTTAAAATTCTAATTCAGCTTGGTCAAATTCTAATTTAGATTTTGGTCAGAGAGAGGGAGAGCTTCAGCTTGACAAGGTAGCCAGTGAATTCTGTGAAAAGGTAAATGAACAGATCAGGAACACTGCATTGGCAGTAGAAGGGGCAACTACAATGGGTTGTCCAGCTGTATTGGATCCAACAACTAGAAAGTTTGTTATATTGTATATAATATAGACAGTACACCATATGCTGAAAGAAGAGTTTTAGTTCCAAGAGAGATGAGAAGATCACATGAAAGAGTTTCTGACAGTTTACTATCAAATGACATTGACTGCAGGATGACCATCTGCGAACCAACTTGGGTGACCAACGATGGCATGGATAATTTGTCTACCTTATTAGAGCAATGCTATGCAGTTCAAATTTCAAACTAGCAGTGTATTTCAGGGGTGAAAATAATTTTCAGACCTGAGAATTCAAGCTGAGCAACTGTGCTCTGTGTAAATTTTGTAACTGTATAAATTCATATATAATGACAGTTCCTGAGATTTCTTGCTGCCCATAGTATTTTGTCATGCTTGCAGTAAATGCATGTTAGTCTATAGTCCACCCAATTATTTCCCACATGACATAGGTGCTGCTTCCATAGTTTGTATGTCAGATGTCATGCAAATTAAAAACACAAACTGAATGTCTCATATTCTTTGCCTGTCACTCCAGTTATCTCCCCACTGTAATCCAGCCATCACATGAGAAGAAAAGGAGAAGTTTTGAAAGGGAAAATTCATGTACGTGCTATATGTTCCAGCAAATTTCCATGATACTGACCCTCTAAAATAACACTTGTTGAAACCAAAAGACAGCACAAGACGTTATCCCCATACAGAACATGAGTAGCTTTGTACTACTTTAGGTCTATTAAATCATAAACTATAAGCAAGGCCATTTTTTTGGGAGCGTGGGGAAACGTCCCCTCAGGGAAGGGAAACGTTTCCCTGCCACGCCCCCCTGAGTTTCCTCCATTTTGGGAGCGTGGGGAAACGTCCCCTGCTCGTCCCCAAGTCCCCGGAGCGCGGGGGAGCGAGGAAACTAGACCCCTAGTGGGGGGGCGAGTCCCCGTGGAACACTGCTTGTCTAGGGTTTACTTTTAGACTTGACCCATGAATTATTGCTGGCCTTCTTCACCTAATTAGATATGAAGAGAGGAGAGTGTCTTTGTATGACTTGTATTGTGTCATTGAGATGTGATAGTTGGTGTCATGCAAGCTATTGGATGATCTTGGAAGAACAATTATTTACTCTTGTAACAATGATAGTGCTTGTGAGAAGCATAGTGATGCCAAGTCTTGCGTAACCTGCAATACGATTAATGGCTGCAGTGCCCAAACAACATTAACTCATTTACACTTTCAATTACATTTCCCATTCACAGAATCTCCAACAAATTTCTAACATATATATTTTTATTTTCTTCTGAATTGCAAAAACTGAGTACATACATTCATAGATAATCATACATCTACTTCATCTTCTATCATTACTAAAATTTCGATGAGCTGGATTTTCCAAAAAGGAATCCAAGCTCCCTGTTTTTTTCCACAAAGTCTTGAACTTTCTTCATATTTTTGCTCCTACAAATCTAGTCTATTTTACTGAACTTAATAAAAAAAACTACATCCATCTATATCCACAAAATTGGATAAGATTTCTTATTTTTTTTCTAACATCATTCCCATCCAAATTTTCTGTTCTTTAAACTAAAACAAAACTAATTTACTAATAGAATAAAGGAATCTAATTCCTTCCACTTTTCATTTGTTTCTTTCCAATTTCAAGAGTAAGATGCTCCTGCATCACATAGGCTAGGGTTTGTTGGTTTGTGTGATAGTTCATGAAATTGGTGTCATGGTAGTTTGTTGTTGAGCTCTTGGAGGCTAGTACAGCTTGGTGGGATGCCTTGCTAGGCTTTGTTATTGCTGGTTAGGATTTGTGGTAAATGTGGATGCCCTACTTAGGGTTTGGGAAACTTTAAAGAAGTCTATACTTGGGACAAAGCAGGACTTGATGTACCGCCTTTGGCAAAGCTGAGAGATGTGTACTTTATCTTCATATTTTGATAATGAGTTGTACCATGGCTGTCTTAAACTTTTTTATTGCAGATCTGATTTTCAGATTTGTTTTTCATTTGGTTTGAGGAAGTTTCATGGCTGTTTTGATATGCTGATTATTGGGATAGGAAGGCTGAAATGCTGAGTGATTTGGCATGCCTTGCATAAAAATTTAGATTTAAAATGTGCTGTTATATTTCTGTTGCCAATGAACGTAATTTTCAGGTTTGAATATTTGATTAGATCCATGCCATGGGTAGATTTGAGATCTTTGCAAGTGTATTTCTGGATATTATTTCAATTCAGCCCCAATGCTGAAAGTTCTGTGATAACTCTATGTCCTCATTGAAGCGAGGTGGAAATTTCAGATTGGGCAGATTTATGGAATTTTTACATGGTTTTTACAGCTTGTAATGTTGAAATTGCTCTTTGTTGAAAGAGGGCGTTGGATATTTCTGCATGCTTGAAACCTTAGCTTCATGAATTGAAGTCAATTTGTGCTCACAATAAGCACTTGTGCCTTGGAAGGATTTGTTGGGTTGATGGCCTATTTTATCCAGGCATTGGAGTTATGATTTCACCTGGGATATTAGCTTCGTAATTGAAGTTGATCTGTGTTTGGGATAAACACTTGCACCCGGAAAGGATTTGTTGGGTTGATGCCCCATTTGCTCCAAGGATTGCAGTTATTATTTGACCTGGTATAGGTGATTGATCTACCTGATTTTTTTTGTTTGAGGTGTGCTTTATGATTTGTATGGATGACTACTCTCAGTCTTGACAGAGTGTCATAGGTTAGAAGGTGCTTTCAATGTTACACCTTAGAATTGTATACTGTAGACGTTGTCGGAGGAGGTTGAGCTTTGTGAGTTTGATGAGAGCAAGGTTATTGATCCTACCATTCTTGCTCAGTCAGTTAATTACGAGAAGAAAGAGGCCAAGACAAGGCAAATCATTCTTGATTTGGTGAAGGATTATATGATCTCTCACATTGCAAAGAATAAGACAGCTGAGGATATGTAGGATGCTTTGATAGAGTTGTACTAGAGTGTCAATATTTCTTGCAATACACAGTTGAGAAATAAGCTCTTTGCCATCCACCTAAATGATGTGGATTCCATGGCTAGTACTCGATGAAGATCACAAAGTTAAGAGATCAGTTGGCTGCCATAAGGGCTAGGGTTGAAGATAAGGAGTTGGTGCCCATTGTTTTGAATGGGATTTCTCCATCTTGAAAACCTTTTGTCCATGGAATTTGTGCTTGTGATAATTTGCCTTCATTTGGAAATCTGTGGGATGATTTTGGAATCTGTGTAGGGGCCTATTTCTCAGCACCACTCATGTATCCATTGATGATGTAGATTTTGAGTTAGGAAGTCATTTCTATATCTAGGCCGTGCTCTCTTTTTCTTCATTAGTACTTTTTCTGCGCTAGTTTTCTGTCTTACCTTTTTCAATAGCTAGTTAGTTTACTTTATGCTTTTGAAGTAGCTTTGGACTCCTGTTGGTGCATATTGTTGAATGTACTTTTGTTTCAATCACATTGACCTGTTTTCATCATTTATTGGACATTAATGTACTTGAATTATCTTTGTCTTGGTTGTTTTTCTCTAAGAAAGAAATTGTAACAGATCGGCAACCTGCCAACCTATCATAGTTCCACAATGCTATTCCCAAGCACAGGTCTCAGATGTCTCATTCCTGAAACCCCTAGATGACTCCCTGTCACAGGTAGTAGCCCTACCATCCATGCATGGGTTTGCATAATGTTTCATCAAATAAGTTCTGATACCATGTCAAAATTCAGATGATGGTGAACAGATTCAGTACTCAGGAGTACTTAAGTTACAAACATGTACTGCTGATAAATAAAACAACAAACACTCTAATTGGACTAGTCAATACATAATCTCTAGTTTTATCCAATTTGAAACAGCTCCAGACACTGCTGTATGAACTGCTCTACTGAAGGAAAAAGTGCTGTAGCTGGAACACTGTCTAAGAAATTCAGGTAAACTAACACCAATATGCACACTGAAATGTATGCTAAAGAGTGCCAGTACACACAGGTCTGAGAAAAATTCAACGAATTTTTATTTATTTATTATGTTAAATAATTTTTGTTTCCCTTGATTTGATTTGCAAGTTCATTTTTCTTGTAATGATAAAGCCTGTTATCATTTATGTCTCTAATCCTAGTCTTAGCTTTAACTTTTTTGGTGAATGAGTTGATTCAGAAACAATGTTCATCAATTTCACCTTGAAATGTACATGGGATCCACCAAGTCAAAACCAAACCTTTGCTCAGTCTAGTCCATTCAATGAAACTGAAGGAGGCATTTGATTTAGTTTGGACTCTGGAGTGATGAAAAGTGGAAAAACAGAAATGAACAATGCAATAAAGTTCCCATGTACATTTCTTGTGACATTTTGCTTCCTGGACCATCTGTCTTTTGTGTCTCCTTACTATCCATTGTTTATATTTCTTAATCTTCTGCAGCTCTGCATCTTTTGTGACTTGCCAAATCGTTAGGTTTAGTCAAATAGCTTGTGATGGGTATATGGTTAGATCCTTTGTAATTCTCTGAAAACAAACCCTAGATATTTGTGATGGAACAGGCATGCTAACCCTTTAGGCCTTCAGCCAAATAGCTATACGGCTTGAAGGGGTTGGAGATTTACTGTATACAGTAGAAATCTTGCTTCTTGTTGGGCAATTTGCAATGCGTCGATTGTATATCTTGGTTCAAGTTTTCCAGACTTTTTCAGGTCCAAGATTATGCTTGCTGATATTTTCCAATATTTTCCCTGATGTTTGAATGTTTCTGAGAAGTTATATTTTTCCGAAACAATATTTGTAACATTGTAAGTTTTTTCCTAGGTTGGAGGCTTTTGGGGGATCTTTAGTATGTTGCTTTGTGTAGGGTGTGGCATTTTCAAATGCAAAAAGCTTCATCTCCAAAAATGTTAAATATCCAGATTTTTTTCAGTTGTTGGAAGGATTCTTGGTATGATGGTCTATCATATTCATTAAAATTACTTTCCCAATAGTGGCAATCATAAGTCTAGCATTCATATCTTTCCATGTTTACGCATTTATCAAAAACTGCAATTGGTAAAAACAACATCTATGTTCTAGATTAACTTGTGAGGTATATATTCAATAACTAGTGCAAGTCTTGCACGATTGCATTCTAGCATCCATGTTGCAAATGCATTTAGACTCTTAATGAAGTTAGCATATTGTTTCAACTCATTGGGTCTAACATATTGAAGATTAGATGCTTTTAGTTTTTATATTTTTTGACTCCTCTTACCTATAAGCTTGTTGCGACTGCTTCTACATGTAGGATCATTATATCTCCTATGGATAGCACAACATATTATTTTCTGAAACATCCTCAATAGATTAGCATGACCAGGAAATCCTTGGACTCAACAGATACATTACAATTCAGATTCGGTGCAATTTTGACTTACAACTCATATTTGGTGCAATTAAATCCTTAGTCACATGGTTTAAGTTTGTGTGTAGGTTTTACTACATTTAGGTTCAACACGAATTCTAATTTTTCGATGAGGTTGAGATGAGGGTCACGATTAGGTTTGCCTATATACATTTTGTGTGTGTGTGTGTGTGTATCCACATCCTGGGAAACCCCTTGAGCACTTCCTCTTATTTTGAGTATGGCACCGGGGTAAATCAGCTAGTTGTAGTTTTTGGCAGTGCTACCGGGACATTGAGTGAGGCCTAATAATATTCATAGAGGAAGCCAACTTGGGGATTTGCCCTTGTGACATTAGTCGCTTGAGCTAACCGATTAGGCGACACTTGCAACAATTGATTATTGACTTCTCCACATTCCAAACAAAGATCTCAGACATCAAAAATATGCAGATTAGATGAGACCACAATAGGCCCTCCTTAAATAGGAGACATAAATCCAATAGTAGAAACATAAATCTCGAGTTGAAGTGGTCCAGAAAAGTGTGCAGCCCCCCCGCACCCACTTACTATAGTTGAAGTGTGATGCAAGCAGAGGAATGTCTTCGTGGAGCCTGAGAGCTTAAGCTTAGAGTACGTGGGATCCCTCTTCTAGTAGCTCCTTTTGACCCCCTATAGATAGGCACCTCTTTCCTTCATGACACTTCGGATTTGAAGGACATCACTCTTGATTGGGCATATGGATGGGCCTTGATTCCACTTTCTTCCTTTGTTTTTAGTCACTAGAGGATCGACTTAGAGCCCTCTGAGCCAAGAGAAGACCAACCTCGTTCCCATCCTCGCAGAAGATCTCCCTCGATGTGGACCTCATCAAATCTCAAAAGGCGGAACTCAAGTTATCTAAGGACCATGTCATAGCTGCATGAAAGGAAGGGACGTGGGTAGTAATATGAGATCTCAAAGCCATCATTTGCGATTCGGCTCCACTAGGATTCTCTCTTCCTTGGAACAAATGATTGTCTCTTATAGCTAGGGGACAAGAGACAAGATCCTCTAGGGTACTCTCTCCCTTGGATGAAATGACAATATCTTTTAGTTAGCAGATAGGGTAGGGGGAGGTTGCCCACCATATCCATTGGTTGTTGGAATTGTAATGATGCACTTTGGTCTTCATTGGGTATGCTTTGTAATGCGATTGGGTCTCATGACCTCCTTTTCCTCACAGAGACATATCCGATTCCCATGTGCACACCAGCCAAGATCCATGGGTATCATTAGGTGTGGTCTTGTCGACAGGAGGCAAGATTTGATAGCGCTAGAGGATCTAGGGGTGTTGCTTGTCTTGTATGGGACTCTGTTTGGAAAAGGGTCACTTTGTTGTCATTGGATGGGTATGCCAGGTTTTTGTGGGTCCTGTTTCATTGGCACAACTCCCTTCTTCGTGACAACTACATTCTAGTTAGTTAATTTCCCCTAGCCTCATCACACTTTACATTTCACATGGATTCCAAGGGTGGCCGCTTTCCTTGACCTTTCTAAAGATATCTCCCACCACACTCTTAGCGATGTTATTCTCCTAGATGACTTCATTGCTCATACCATTAACCTCTAGGTTGCCCTACATAACAAAGTAGAAGATGCCCTTTGTTTCCAAGATTTGGAACTAGAATCTGTGGGTTTGCATAAGAATTTGCAAGATAGTGATGGGCTTGTCACAAGCAATGAGAGACATATCTTACAACTAGGTGAATCCCATGGCTTATTGATCCTAAATTGATTTCTTGGCTTCAAAGGACTTTACTTGTTACTCCTGTAGTTGGGGGGAGGGGTGGGGGGCAGCGTTGTTGACTACGTCTTAGCCAACCAAGATTTTCTCCCACTCGTGTAACACTTCTCAGTGTCTCGCTCTCCACACCCTCCTCCACCTCGACAAAACCCCCTGTAGTATGTACTACCCTCTTTTTTGGTATAGATTATGTTGACTCCTACACCACACGCCTCACAGAGCTACTCCCCTCCATTTTCCACTTCAAGTCAATGAGCACAACCACAACCAAATACAAGACGCTTTCTTGCAACCCTCATGAAGGAAACCATTGACTCCTACCCGCACTTTACTCGTCAACACACCCATGAACCTCCCCTTTGGATCTTGTCCCATGAACCACTAGTTCGACAATGAATGTAAATCCCTTCACAAGCAGCTTCGTCTCACCCTCATGCATGATCCGTCTTCCTCCCCTCCCCTTTGCAAAGCGTGCTGTTAACTCCTTCGCTGTAAAAAATGAACCTCTCTCCTAGGGAGACAAGAACTTTGTGAAGCCCTTTGTTGCTTTTTGAAAGGCTTCAAGTGTACTCTTCTTCCTAGACACCATATCGTCCCTCTTGACCTTGATCCCTAGTCCCTATTCTCCCATGCAACCTCCCTTTACGACATCTTTGGACAACCTATCATCCACACCCCCCTCTCATGCCCCCTCCCCCTATTCATATCACCTTTTCTCTGAGAGGGACATCAAGGTAGGAATCGAAGCTATGAGTACCAATAGAGCTATGAATGAGGAAGGGCTTCAAGCCGAATTCCTTAAACATGGCATCTAGTCTCTTGAGTCCTATATTGCAGATTTATTTAACCAAGTGGTGTGTTTAGGCATTTCCCCCTCTTGGACGAGGCACATTATTCATCCAATCGACAAAATTGGGAGTGGTTCTGATCCAAACAACTATTGAACTATCAAGTTGGGTCATCATTGTGCAAGCTTTATGCCGCAATCTTACAACAACGACTCTCTAAGGAGTTCGAGAGTCTTCTCAAAGCTCGAAGACAAGCGGGTTTTCAAGCCAAACTACTAGACGATTGGATCACATTTTTTCTCTTCGAAGGTTTACATTTGTTTTGTAGACTTTTGGAAAACATATGACACAATTTGGAGGGAGCCATTGTTCCAAAGGCCTTATGACATTGGCATATTCAAAACGCTTTTGGCAACCATTATGAGCTTGTATTAGTTAGTTTTGGGATGACTTAAGATGGTAAATGACTTCTCCAATTTCATTCAAAGGACGATTGAGGTAAAATAGGGATGCCCCCTTTCGTCGACCCTCTTCGAGATCCATATTGATTACTTGGAGTCTTTCCTACATGAATATATCTTGGAAGGGGATTGCTATTGTTGAAAATGTAGCGAGCAAGGTCTTTTGGCTTGTGCCTTAGTTAGTGAAGGCCTCAAATTGTCCTCATGAGTTAGACTTCAGTTAGGATGAGTTATTTCTAGTTTACTGGAATAATCATCAAGTTAGCATGCGTAGAGTTGGAGCTTCAATTAAAGAGGAGTCTTCATTAGTTTGACTATAGAATGTGGTGGCGATTAGTAGTTTAGTTTGAGCGAGTTAGTCTCCAATGTTGATTGGAGAGAGAACGAGTTAAGAGCTCCAGTGTTGATTGGAGAAAGTATGAGAAGAACTCTCAGTTGACTTGTCAATCAAGAACTCGAGTTTTAAATTTGAATTGGGCCTCCTTGCGTGTTCGAATTCGGCCTATAAAGAGGAGGATGAAGGCACAAAAAATCATAATTTTTATGCACAAAGGCTTGTAAGACAAGACAACTCACTAGTTTGTGAGAGGATCCTTGATTGTGGAATGCGCTGGATTTGTGTCCTAAGAAATAGGAGGAACAAGTGCACAAGGATTTAGGAGGTGATTGTGCACAGTGAATAGGCACTGGGTCGTAAAGAATAGGATGCAGAAAGTGTGCTAGAAAATGGGACCTAAAGTGCGCTAGGCAATAGGGGACTTGCGCATGAAAATAGGGTCGCTAAGTGCGCAAGGAAGGAGGACCAAAATTGAGCAAGGAGGCAAGGCTTGCAGAGCAAGTCAAGAAGGCAACAAAGGATTAGTTGCAAGCTAGAGGGAGATAAACCATTGATCAAGGCAAGCCAAGATCAACTATATAAACTAAGATTTGTGAGAGAAGCAAAACACTTTCTCAGAGAGACAAATTGCTATGTAATAGATTAAATTCTCCAAGACAATCAATAAAATACCACATCAAGGAAGCAGGTTTTCCCTATGGGGTTTCCTAAGAAAACAAGAGTGTTAATTTGCGTGATGTGTTTTTATATCTCTGGTGTTTTCATTCTGCTGCTTATGAATTGTTTTGGTGAAGGTAAACTAGTTGAGCCAAGAGGCTTATTCTAGAGCCCAGTGTAAAGGTGATGTGTAAGTATGTCCGTCTGTCCTTAAATAAAAATAAATTATTCTCAAAATAGAAAAGCAATGTCGGCTATGTTATACATATTTAATTAGTTGTCCATATGACCTAATATAATTTCATGTAAAGTAATCTAAAGTAACATGTTTAAACCTTATAATTTTCAAAAATAATTTTATAATTTTAAAAATAATTAATATGTGATATTAACTTTGTATATATCTATATATAGAAAATAAAAAAATATATTAAATGTTGTATATAATAAAAAATTTAATGTGGGTTATGAATAAAATATTTTAATATGAATTAATATTAATGTATACTTAAAAATATATTAATAACAAAAAAACCAATTTACACCATTGATTTTTGCACTTTAAAATAAGTTTTCACATGAAGAAATTTTATCTCTCTTGGCTCATGTTAGATTTGTGGTTAAAATGGATCTCTGTTGGTTTTAAGTTTTTTGTTATTCATCTAAGTAGTTGTAAAGTTTCATGGGAATTTAACATGGTATCAAAGCAGAGATCAGTATAAAGACCAACACCAGATTGACTAGTTAGTGAACAACGTAGATTAAGCAGGAGGCTTGCGCTAGTTTGAAGAGCAATATCTTTGGATAGCAGTATGGCATTCCAAGGACTAAGGTTAGATCATAGTTTAGAGGGAGCCTCAAACCTATGCTCATGGAAGGAGTGGATTTCAGTAGTGTTGGAAGATAATGGAGTGCTCGAGTATGTGAAATAGGAAATAACTCCACCTCAAGATGCCCAACAGTTGATCCAACATAACGAGAATGACACCAAGGTGACGAGGATCATTCTTGAGGGGATCAGAGATCATATTATCCCTCATCTCCATTGAAGAAGACAACATATGAGATGTTTAAAGCGATCTTAGATCTGTATCAAGGTTCTAGTGATGCCAAGAAGCTTGCTCTCAAGGAGAAGTTAAGGAGCATTTAGATGAGAAAAGGAGAGCCCATCATCACGTATCTTTCAAAGTTCACTTAAGTTTGAGATGAGCCTAGGTTGTGTGGGCGTGACTGTAGTAGACAGTGACCTTGTAAGTCTTGCACTTTTGGAACTTCATAAGTCTTGGGAGAATTTTCAGGATATAGTAAGTGGTAGAGAGAATATTCCCAGTTGGGAAAGACTATGGAGTGACTGTGTTCAAGAAGAGATTCAGAGAGGGACAAGAGCTGGGAGATCAACTCTGGAGGAGGACGATGAGAACTTTGCCCACGCAGACAAAGGTAGCAAAGCCAAGGTCAAGAGGGGCCAAGGAGAGGCTGAGTCCAATCAGAAGGGCGAGAAGAAGAAGGATCTGAGCAAGGTCAAGTGCTTCCATTGCCATGAGTTCTGACACTACACCACTAAGTGTCCTAATCAGGATTCGAAAGGAGTCATAAGAATCATGTAGCTGCATCAGCTTGAGGTAGATGTGTTTTCTGCTCATTTCGAGAAAAATTCTCATTGATAGCTTGCATGGAAAGCTTGACAGATAATAGTGTATGGTATATTGATTTAGGAACATCCTTCCACATGACCGTGAACAAGGAGTATTTTAGCTGCTTGAAGGAGAAAGACATGTAGTTTCAGATTGAGCTAGGATATGATGGCATGTACTTATCTAGGGGAGTTAGTATTGTCAGTTTTGAGAGGTAGTCAGGTAGCTCTCTCCATCTCAGAGATGTCCTCTATGTTCCAAGCTTGAAGCTAAACCTTGTTTTAGTAGCTAACCTTAAGGACAAGGGTTATGCTGTCATCTTCAACAAAGGTAAGGCTTACCTCTATTTCTTAGCTTTTGGATGTAAGAAGCAAATAGGTTTAAGGAAGAAGAATCTGTACCTACTATAGGTTGAGTCAGGCACAACCTTGAGCAACAAGGCAGGAAGTGCACAAAGTAGAGACATGAGGGTGGAGGAGAGTAGAGCTTTGAGGGAGTCCTTAGGGCGAGAGTAGGATAGAGCTTCCAAGAAGGAACCTCAACCAGTATGATAGTTTGAGTCTTGGTTAGTTGGCAAGTGGGTTGACCAGTAGGATGATGAGGATAAGAGACCAGGGCAAGTGGAGGCAGCCACTTAGTCAGTGATTCCCAGTACAAGGAGAGTTCGAGCCAGGTGGGTAGACTAGTTGTTTAGGGGGATCAAGAGAGAGTTGGATCTCCCAGTACCATATTTAGGCAGAGTAAGTAGCCACAAAGATACACGAAGTACATGGCACTTACGATTGAGGTGATACACTCGGATCATAAGAGTATGGTTGGAAGGAACAAGTCTTCAGATTAGATTCCATGATAGGAAGTAGGGAAGTCTTCTAGTTGAGAGGGAGTAACAACGACAACATATGATGTGGTGGTGTTGAAGGCATATCTAGGTGGATGAGGTCTTCACTTGCTAAGAGGGAGTGTTGAAAATGTAGCGAGCAAGGCCTTTTGACTTGTGCCTTAGCTAGTGAAGACCTCGAATTGTCCTCATGAGTTAGACTTCAGTTAGGATGAGTTATTTCTGGTTTATTGGAATAATCATCAAGTTAGCACGCGTAAAGTTGGAGCTTCAATTAAAGAGGAGTCTTCATTAGTTTGACTATAGAACGAGGTGGCAGTTAGTAGTTCAGTTAGAGTGAGTTAGTCTCCAATGTTGATTGGAGAGAGAACGAGTTAAGAGCTCCAATGTTGATTGGAGAAAGGACGAGAAGAACTCTAAGTTAACTCGTCAATCAAGAACTTGAGTTCTAAATTTGAATTGGGTCTCCTTGCATGTTCGAATTGGGCCTATAAAGAGGAGGACAGGCACAAAAAATCACAAGTTTTGTGCACAAATGTTTGTGAGACAAGACAACTCATGAGTTTGTGAGAGGATCCTTGATTTGTGGAGAGTGCAAGAATTGTGTCCTAAGAAATAGGAGCAACTAGTGCGCAAGGGTTTAGGAGGTGATTGTGCACAGTGAAAAGGAGTTGGGTCTTAAAGAATATGAAGCAAAAAGTGTGCTAAGAAATAGGGCACAAGTACGCTAGAAAATAGGACCTGAAGTGTGCAAGGGAATGGGGTTTCCAAGTGTGTAAGGAAGTAGTAGAATTGAGCAAGGAAGTAGAGTTTGCAAAGCAACTCAAGAAGGCAACAGAGGATTGATTGCGAGCTAGAGGGTTGAGATCAACTAGTGATCAAGGCAAGTCAAGATTAACTATATCAACTGAGATTTGTGAGAGAAGCAAACACTTTCTCAGAGAGACAAATTGCTTTGTAATAGATTTAATTGCCCCAAGACAATCAATAAAATTCCACATCAAGGAAGCAGTTTTTTGTTGTTGGGTTTCCTGAGAAAACAAGTGTGTCAATTTGTGTTTTAATTCCACTGCTTATGAATTGTTAAGAAACTCTGTATCTTGGTGAAAGTAAACTAGTTTTTAGTCTTCAATTATTCATCTTAGTAGTTGCAGAGTTTCATGGAAATTTAACTATTGTCTTCTACACCTTGTGTTGATTTTGTTCCTCCCTTTTGCTAATGACTTGATCTTGTTGGCTTCCACCCCTTGTGCTTGCAGAGATAGATTGATGCACTATCTAGCTTTGTGACCTTTGCAGTTGATGGTCAACTTGAGTAAGACCGAGGTTTTGGGTATTAAAGAGATCTCTTATACACTTACATTTCTATTAACGAGGTGTTGAGATTGAGATCAATGTTTTAAAACTCCGACTTCAACTCTGACTCGGCTAAGGGTTGACTCTGACTCTGTATCGACTCGGTCGGCTCGATTTCAATGACTCAGTCATTGTAAAAAATACATTAAATATTTATTTTTTAATAAAAAACATAATTTTAAAGATTTTCATTCATGTTTTCAAACGCACAACATTAGAATATAGATAGAAGACAACATATGATCAAAGTAGGCTCATGAATATATCCATTATATCAAAATGGCACCCAGTGCATTGTCCAACACATACATGATGTTGATATAGAGATCAAAACAAAAACACATAACCAAGGAGGCCAGAAATGGCATTATCCATAATATATTGTAAGTCATCAAGGAACTAATACAAGGGTCCAAAAGTGTTCCTCACTCCAAGAAAGTCCCAAAGTGCATGTGTACATCTTCAAAAGGTGCATCCTCCACCATGATGTCATATAGGAGAGACCCTATGTCACCCTTTTCAAGCATGTGAGTGACATGGTACCCCTAAGGGTAAGCATTGGCATCAAAGAGGGATGTGCTAGCCCTCCTAAGTCATCTCAATGATAAACCATCCTCATCCGTGCTTTGGAAGAAGGCACCATCCACCAAAACAGGGTCAAGGCCAGCTAGGGGGCATCTTCAGTCCATTTGGGCATATCATCAAATAGTCCAACGTCCAAGCTTTTAAGTTTAGTGTTTTAACATTTGGAGGCTCATTAAGGGGTGTAGCATCACGTGGAATCAACTCAAGGCTCGATGCTCATCTTTGGAGGGCCAACGTTGGGGCCACAAAGTTAGGTTTGCTTTAAGAAAGGGGCAGAGAACCTATTGGAAGGTTTTGAAGAAGAATGAAGCTATCCCTTAAGGAATCTCTACTAGATATGTGATACCACCTAAACAAACCTCTCAAGATCAAGCGAGATAAACTTATTTAGGGACAAAAAACCATTAAAGTATCATAGTGAAAACTTTGGAGTCCACCAAAAGCAAAAAAAAAAATCAATGTTTTTTAGTTCACTGGCCGTTGTCATCCAACCCGGCTGAGTAGGCTTGGACTCGGCTGAGTCGGCCGGGTTATTACCGAGCCGGCTGAGTTGTTCCAACACATACATGATGTTGGACTGTTCGGCTGGGACAGTGAGCCAGTGCCCAATTCACCTCCCTTGCCATCAACCATCAAACTCAAGAGCCCTTGACATCTTTAGCTCCATCGTCAGATCTTCCTACCACAGCGCCCAATTCACCTCCCTTGCCATCAACCATCAAACTCAAGAGCCCTTGACATCTTTAGCTCCATTGTCAGATCTTCCTACCCCACTCATTCTTTCTTGTTAGGCTATTGATTATTTTGTATTGTGCCATGGTCTTTTATATGCATGTTGTGACAGCACTACGGTTTCTTTCTTTCTATCTTTATGTTATTTTCAGCATGATCTAGGAGCTGCACTTGCATTTCCACATTGGATTCATTCTTATTGTACACTTCTTCAGTGCCATTCACCTACTTTTGTGGTCATTTGTTGGACATTAGCTTATCTTATCCCCCTGCTCTCTCTCTCTCTCTCTATATATAATATATATATATATATATATATATATATATATATATGTGTGAACTTTAAAATGAGATATAACATAAAATAGTAAGAAATGAACATCCATGAACATAAAAATGTTATAATGGACATAGAACCTGCAAAAATAGATTACGAGCTTAAGTTGTGACATGAGGTAACGAGCTTGGGCTGTGGACTTGGTCAATGGCCATGAAGTTTGATGAACCTCACAATTTTTATAGGTTTGTCGAATTTTGAATCACAAGGTTGAAGTTCGGCAAACCTTGTGGCATAGATTATCATTAAATCTAGGGAAGTGAATGCATGATGGATTTCTTATGGCAACATGTTTGTGTATGTATCAGTTATATTGGTTCTGTTAACCTCTTTGCTAAGGTTACCACTTGGCATCAATTAATGGATATTTTGCTTGGCTCTTTGAAACCACGCTCCTGTGGCTTAGTTAATCTTACATATGTAGTTAAGGTTGTAATTCCTTTTCAATATACAGAGATAAAATTGCACCAAGAGAAACATGGTTCTCGTACTGCCTGTGATGGAACATATGTTCAACTCTTCAATGGTGCAATGCTAATAAAATAAATGAAAATTTATTGGAACTCCGATGTCTGTTGTCAAAAAAACAATAAAGGGAAAGAGCTGTTCTCTTGTTAAATACCGTCACTTATAAAAATAACTAAAAAATGAAAACTAGCATATATCAACTTTACCCTGGGTCTTCTAAGCAGCAAGCTATCACCGCTTAATAGATCTGGGGTTAAGATGGATGTATGATTTTAAATTGTATTATTCATCTCATTAGTCAACAGTCCAGCTAATTTTGCATATGAGATTGTCTACTTTATGTCTACTCATTTTATTTACATGTTTACTTTGTTTATGTGTCAGTAATGCCATGAAGACTTTATAATTTAGTTTAGCAATTTGAGAAGGTCAATTGCAGATAATAACAGAAATACCTGTGATTTTACATCTCTGTTTTGAACTATTGCTTTGCTTTCTGATGAAAATATTATGTGTGTTTGTAACATCCCTTGCAACCATACGTTTTAGGAGTACCATAACGCGGCAGAAATTTGAAGAGCTTTGTGGGGATCTGTTTGAGGAGGCACTTTTGCCTGTAAAGGAAATTCTTAAGCATTCTGGCTTGAAGGTGGAAGACCTTTATGCTGTAGAGTTGATAGGTGGAGCGACTCGCATGCCGAAATTGCAGGTTAAGTGCTATAGCCATCAATATTTACAGCATTTATATAAAGTTTTTGAGAATTTCAATCGCTTTGTGGATGCCCTTTGAAGATAGTTATTACAAATTGCATTTGCTTATGAGCAAATGAAGTGGTGCTTGAAATTGAGATTGGTGACTTGTCAATCTGGATAAAATAAATTTTCAACTTCTGAATGAATTTCTTTTCTGGTTGTCATGCCAAAGAAGCAATATTTTTGAAGAGCTAATGTTGAGAAAAGAAATAAATCTTTAGCAATACAAAATTAAATAACTAAAAGTTCTTGATTGGCATTTTATAGAAATAATGCGTTTTTGAACAAGTTTAGAAAGCGCATTTTGCTGTAGCAGTGTCCTTAATATGCAAAATAACTGATAGTAATATCAATTCTCTTCCAGGGATTGCTCCAAGAATTTCTTGGCAGAAAAGACTTAGATAAGCATCTTGATGCTGATGAAGCTGTAGTGCTCGGATCAGCACTTCATGCTGCAAATTTGAGTGATGGAATCAAGCTAACCCGCAAGCTAGGAATGATTGATGGTGCAACATATGGTATCATACTCGAATTGAATAGTCCTGAACTAGATAATGAAGAAAGTAATCAACAAGTACTTATCCCACGGATGAAGAAGCTTCCGAGCAAGGTAGGCATGCTATTTTTTTTAGCTTGTGGTTTTATGGAAAAATGAATTGTATAGTACCCAGTCCAAGTTTAGCTTTGGTGCTGGATATTCCTTTTATTGATTCAGTGCTAACATGGATATGCTGACTAAGTTCACAATGTCAGGCATTCAAGTCTGTAAAATATAGCAAAGACTTTGAAGTTTCACTTCAATATGATCCTTCTGATATACTACCACCGGGGATTTCCTCTGGCAAAATTGCAACTTACCACGTTTCAGGCTTAACTGATACCTACACAAAGTAAGATAAAGGTCCCTGATATGATGCTTTGTTTAGTAGAGTTTCTGCATCAACATTATCCTTGTGTTTCTATGAAAGAACTTGCATTTTCTTTTATATTTTCCACAATCTGCCTTATTTTTTTGTATACCTGGCACAAATCAAGATTATTACTAATACTTTGTAAAATCTTCTCAGGTATGCAACACGAAACCTCTCTGCACCGATAAAGACAAACTTACACTTTTCCCTGAGCAGAAGTGGTGTGGTATCATTTGATCGTGCTGAGACTGTAATAGAAGTTTCAGAATGGGTTGATGTTCCAGTGAAGAATTTAACAGCTGAAAATTCAACCTCAATTTTGTCCAATGCATCATCTGAATCAAGTACAAGTCCAACGAGCTCTAATGAAAAGGAAGAAGGCAACTTAAGGGGCGAGGGATTTGAGAATAATGCTACAACTCCTGAAAATATAACTCAAGATTCAAAGCCCATAACTGAAAAGAAATTGAGAAAAAGAACTTTTAGAGTTCCTCTCAAGGTTGGTGATCGGGCAATCCAGTTTTTACGTTAGTTTCTTCCCTTCGAATATAACTTGGGAAGCTGTTCTGACATTATTGATCCAAGCCCAGATATTTGCTATGATGGCTGTTTTAAATGTGTATTGTACATTTAACAGCTTTTGATTAGTTTGAGTTTCTGAATGCAGGTAATGGATGCTACAGATGGTCCTGGAAGAGCCCTCTCTAAAGAATCACTTGCAGAAGCTGGAGTTAGGCTTTCAGATCTGAATCGGAAAGATGCAGAGAGGAAAAGGACAGCTGAACTTAAAAATAGCCTCGAGGAATACATCTATTCTACTAAAGAAAAGGTTTTTATCAGGGGATGCGTGCTTATCTTTGAATTTCTTTTTTTAATAAATATTCTTTACCAGTTTTCAAATACCACACAGTAAATTAACACATTTGGTTGATTATTAGTTCTGGTAGATATTTCCTGTTGATAAGAATTCCGCGCTCTGTAGTTTGATCCAGGGTTGCGGGGGAGCGCCCTCTCCCCCCTCGAATCCACTCCCGAAGTGCATTCCCTAAAAAAATTCGCTTCCTATCATTTTCACAACTTTTTTTTTTTGCAAACACATTCCAAACTCATTTTTTTCAAAGAAACAAGATTTTTTGAGTGGAGCAGCCTAATTATCAAGCCTATGGCCCTAGTGTTGATATGCAATTTATGGTAATGATTGTTCATGTATTTTTCGGTTCAGAGATGGATTGCACTCGATGCCATTTTGGTTATGTGCACCCTTACATGCTGCATAAATGAAAACTTGTAACTTGGGGACCTGTGGTTGATGAAGATTTTAACTACTAGATGATCCATGTTTTTATGTTTTTTATAACTAATTCATCATTCTACATGCTTTTGTTGACATATATGCATCAAAATATATAAAAATATATATTATATAAAATTCGCTCCCAATTCGCCCCTGACCTGGGAGCTTTTAAAATGTCGCTCGCTGCTCCCGCTTGCTGCTTCTTGCTTCCACTCCCACTCCCAAGCAACCTTGGTTTGATCAGGTGTAACTGTGATGATTAATAGCTCTAATTTTATTAATAGATTTTAACATCAGCCTTTTCAAATGCCAAATTTAGGTTTTCTAGCTCTTGAATGCTTTATGCCATGTATCTTTGCCTCCTCGATGCTCACATTCATGTTTTAAGAGTGTGTGCTATCATCTTTATAATTCAATTCTGATGGATCAGATTTATAAGATTCATTATTCCCTTTCAACCAAGCCTTTACAACTGACATAATGGATGGCACAAGGAAACATTTTGTGTGCGTGTATGTCTGTGTGTTACCAGACTTATGAGTATCTTAGTTGGATTCTACTCGCAAGCCAAATGAGTCAAAATGACTTGGGTCATACCTTGACTGAGTTTGATTCTGGCTGTGGATGAGATTGACCCATGTCTGTATTTGTGACACAAACTCGGTCAACTTGAGTATGATTTTTCAACCAGCCTATAAAATTTAAATGCTGTGCCTTAAATTTTTGTACTTGTCTAGTTTTTTCCTGATAAGTCAAACTCTCAACTCTTATGTCTTGATATTTTCCCAAGCCGAGCCCGGTAACATTGGTTTAGATAGATAGAGGGAGAGACAGGATTTTCTTCTTGCATGAACTCCTAAGATTGCATTATTTTGTTATTTTCTTATATGAATGTTCTTCAGGGTTTCTTAAATCTTACACATTTTTCTTTGAGCGAGCCAGGTGTCTTGAACTTTTAATTTTGATATTACAGTGTATTTTCTTGTCACAGTTGGACTCATCTGAGGACATTGAGAAAGTCTCAACTCAAGAACAGCGTAGCTCCTTCAAAGACAAACTTGACGAGGCAAGTTCTGTTATATGAGGTTCTTGGTCTATAGCTGTACATTAAATAGAACAAGTTTATATGATCTTTGTCAGGGCTTCAGGATATGGCAGAACAAGTTTATGTTTTCTTTGTTGGGTCTTTAGGATATGGCACAGCAAGTTTATGCCTTTTTTGTTGGAGCTTTAATATATGGCAGATTTACGTAGCTATTCCATTCTGCAGGCTCAAGAATGGTTGTACATGGATGGAGAGGATGCTTCTGCAGATGAATTTGAAAAACACCTTGATTCACTGAAAACAACTGGAGAGGAAATATTTTTCAGGTCAGTTCCTAAGCTCATTAGCATTCAAGTTCATAATAAATGTTCCTGTTAATTTGCATTGTAATTAATTTGAAATAAAAAAATACAACTGACATGACAGCTTTCCACAGATTGAAGGAACTGAGTGCTCGACCTGTAGCGGGTAAATATGTTCGGGAATATCTTGATGGATTGCATAAGGTAGGATCATAGATACTTTTTTTCTGCTTTAGTTTTGTGATATGAAGTGCTATACACAGATGTGAATTAGCTGAAAAGTTGTTATCTTCATGTCTATATGCAGTGTTCTCCTGCCTTCAATGTCTATTATAGTCACATTGAATCTCATTTTATGGAACTTCAGAACAATTTCCTTCAATATATTTCTTGAAAGCATTTCTTTAAAGAGATGATTTTATTTATTGAAAGCGGGTAATTTTCTGTAAATTATTTCTTGGTAAAAGCATTTTTTGATGGAGAATATTTTTTGAATATATTTTCCAAATGCTCTGATTACTTTGTTTTAAAATTACAAATTTCTAGCTTCTTGTTGCTAATATTTGATCTTTTCAAAAGTATTTCTTCGATGTTGCATGGCCTGTCTAGATGATCCTCAAAGAATATACATGGATGGTATATAGCTATCCACAATAATGTTTACTGAAATTTTAAAAACTCTGTTAAATTTCATAAATGAACTTATTTGCATTTCCTTTAATGTTCAAAATTGTTGGAGAGTTAAGCATGCCCATTCACAATTAATACAAACATTACAAATAATACAAGATATGATAATTTTATGTCCAACAATTGACCAAAACTAGGTCAATGATACTAGGAGTAGTAAGGGCAGTCAGTGATAGTGAGTTGTAGGAGTGCACTTGGCTTTTTTTCAGCCTACAACACCTGGTGTTGCTAAGCGGCATATAGATCATCAGTGCTCAGTACTACAAGTACCAAATTAGTGAGACCATGTATAACTTCTTGATATAGGACTAGTCGAGTTGCCTGAAAAACCCAGAAATGGCAGAAAACTGCTATACAACGTGCAGGACACCCTGTATGGTCTGTTCATAAACTGTACGGACATGTACAGACATGTCTGCATGATTGTACAGAACTGAACGGACCACCATCTCATACTGCATGCTACCTGAGAATGCTTTTCCCTGATTGCCTTCTCTCTCTCTCTCAACTGCTCAAATGTGTGTATAATGGCCTCTACCTTGCCTCTTTTTATAGTTTTAGCGGAGAATCTATTTTTAAGATTAACTCTAGTCTAAATCATGCATGAAATACAAGTTTATACTCTAACTGCTAAATATAAGACTTTCACATTTTGTTTTTTTGTTTTAACTAAAGTGAGTCACAAAATAGAATTACTTTAAAAATATTAAAATTACATTTTGAAAATAACTTTTTCAAAAAATATATCAAACTACTTCTCGCATGTGCACACTGAACATTTGCAGAAGTTCCTATCTGAGCTATAATTCTCAACATGCTCCCTCTTAAGTTTGTCTCTGAATGCCTCAAACTTCCCTTTTGCCAAGGGCTTGGTCAGAATATCAACAACCTACTAATTTGTGGATACATACTGGAGCTTCAGTGCTCCTTTTTGAATTGTGTCTCGAATGAAGTAATACCTGATCTCTGTGTGCTTGGACTTGTCACGAAACTATGTATTTTCAGAGAGTTTGATACAGCTTTGATTATCATAGTAGATCATTGTTGGATCTATCTCTTGATCAAAAAAGTCCTCAGGTAACTTACAAAGCCAAATGCCCAAATAACTTGCTGTACTAGCTGCCATGTACTTTGCCTCTACTGAGTTAAATGTCATGGAAGTTTGCATCCTGAAGAATCGGGATATTATTGCTAATTCAAAATTAAAACAAGACCTTGAGATGCTATTCTTGCCTGCTGCATTGCTTGCTCAATCTGATTTTGTATACCCTTGCAACTTTACCTCCCCATCTCCAAGATACCTCAGGCCATACTCCACTTTGCTCCTTAAATACCTGAGTACATATTTTGCTGCTGCCCAATGCTGCTGCGTTGTCTCCACCATGAACTGACTCAAGGTGTTCACTGCAAAACATATATGTGGTCTGGTATTGACAAAATACATCAAAGAACCTATCAGATGCCTATACAATGTGGGGTCAATGTTGTCAGCTCCTTTAGATTGGTGATCATGTGTGTGGCTGTAGGTTTACAATCCCCATCTGAAATCCCTTTGGGATCTCAACTTTATACTTACATTGCCTAAGGAATATCTCCCTTGGTTTCTGCCAAACTTCCAAACCCAAGAAGTATTGGATCATGCCAATGTTGTTCATCTCAAACGCAGTTGCCATATTTGCTTTGCACCCTGCAATAAGCTTCTCGGCACCTATAAGAAACAAGTCATCTGCATACATCACCAAAATAAGTAGATGAGTCCCAACAAATATAAAGCATAAATTTGGATCTGCTTCACTTTTGGGGATGTGCATACTATCAAGTATGCACCTATCCTAGAATAACATGCTCTCGGTGCTTGCTTGAGTCCATGTAAGGCCTTCTTATGCTTGCAAACACAGGACTCCTTCCCATGTAACTCAAAGCCTTGAGGTTGTTCTATATACACTTCTTTCTCATTGATCCCATTAAGGAAAGTTGTCTTCACGTCCCTCAAGGTGTTGTTTTAGTTTCAGATCCCATGATTGTGACAATAGACATAATAACTCTAATAGAAGTGTACTTGGCGATTGGAGCAAAAGTTTCATCATAGATCACTCCCTCTTTTTGGGATAACCTCTTGCCACAAAACTGGCCTTGACTTCTCAATGTTGCCATTTGCGGCGTGCATGATCTCGCAACTCAACTGATTTTCCCTTTGGTCTTGGCACTATGCCCCAAAACAATATTCTTCATGATGGAGGTGTACTCTTAGATGATGGCATCCCCATAAAACCTGTTGGTTTGATGCCTCCTGAAAACTAGGGTGCTCGGAATTGATGTTTTTGCCCATCAATGCCATGTGGCTGGGAAACTTCTTTGAAGGCCTGTTTTATGTGAATATGCTCTTAGGATCCTCAACGTACTCTTGAGCATCCCTTGATGTCTGTGTGAACCATCAAGGTCTCCCGACAGAATCTTCTTGCTGGCCTTTGACTCTGTCCAAGTCTCCTGCTGGATACAATCATACCAGTCTTTCAAAATTGGGAAGTTTCTTGTGAGCACGAGCACATTGGACAAATGGTTCTCATGAAATTGGGAATCCCATAAATGCCATGCTCACCAACTTGGCATCTTCCTCCTCAACTGCTGCAAGTTTATCATGACTTTGTGTGATCTTCATTATATTAGGATAATGATATCAATGTCAGATTTGGTAGAGGCTTACAGGTGCATAGAACATCTCCATAGTAGTGTTCTTCTCGGATATGTGAGGGATCAAGTGATCTTTCTTGGCATTCATGATCATCTGCTTGGCTTTTACCTCCTCCCTGTTGTGGGTTTCCAACTGCTGTGGATTTGTTGGATCATTCTCCTCCAACAAGAGAGTAACCCTGACCTTCCAAGGTAGAAAATAGAGGCACCATTCAATTTGTGCTAAGACATGAGGTTAGCTGATGCCATCTTTAATTTGGACACAAATTGCTATTCTTTGATCTTTTCATTAGAGTAGCTTTGATACCATGTGAAATTTTGAAACCCTAGGTGACTGCTGTCCTATACTTTTATATTTTCTTTTTTTGAAGGGACGGTTAGGAATTTTCTATTAAAAATAAATGTTAATTTTTGGGCCAGAGCCTTTACATACTTCATCCAAATCCATGATAATTTTACCTTCAGAAGTCCAAAACAAATGGAGCCTATTCTTGTGGCATTTTTTGTCTGCCATACTAAAAATATGCCTATTATATTCTCTATAGAAGACTCCATGAAACTGACAAAATTTACAGTGCATTAGACAAAATTAAACAGAATACTGCTAACTGAAGACAGGACTATTGTTCCATATTTTTTCCAACCATTTTTGTTAGTCAAAGCATGCTCTGCTTGGGCCCAGGACCTGCTTCATTTATTTCCGTGTGGAGCATTCCCTGGTTTCGACCTCTGCTATTGCCAAGTGGACTCCTGTCTCATAATATTCTTCCAATTCAACCATTTTGCAATTAATTACTGCAAGTTCAGTTTGAAATTCATGTTGGGAGTGGTCCATTTTCATTTGATTAACTCCAGCTTGATATTGATAACAGCCTGTAAAGATTTCTGAGCTTTCTCATCTGCCTCATTCTGCTGATTGAAAGCGCTCGAAAGGCCTGCCATGGCTTCAAGAATCCTGTCCAGGAAAGAATCCACATCCACCTGTACAAAATCATGGGAAGAAGAACCAATATTCCCCATGGGAAGACTGCACCTTGAGAAAACTTGACTCGTTCCACTCAGCGCGCAGAAGGTAGCTCTAATTGCCAAATTATCTTTGGTACTACACCCTTCCTTACTCATTTTCCTTGACATGATTGAGAAGTGCTTGCTTATCAATATATAAGCCTTTGGAAGCATGGAGCCGGTCTTGTCATGTCCTCCTTGACCGAGGTGCATTCTCACTGTGATTAATTGTATAATTGATTCGCCCCGACCCGAATCGCGTCGAAATGCTTGCAGGAAGTGCAAGTGGATACAGAGATGGAGGAATTAATGACCATGCAAGGCGTATTGAATGAAGTTGCAGAGGTGATAGTCTTGGTCCTTTAAAGGCACAAATTCTGATGTTGTTTAAGTGATTTTTTGGACACATATACAATTGATGCACAAGGATGATATGCCATCTGCGTATACAATTGGAGCAGGAGCACAGAGGGGGTGCCGTGTGGGACGGAGGATTAAATGCCAGTCGCTGAACCTTGAAAACCTCTGACAGATGGCGGCCAAAATTCTTTATTCTCCACAAACGCTCCCAGATTCTAGTTGCCTCATATATTCTTATGTTGAAAAGGCCAATGGGGTTCTCAAATTTTCTCTGTTTGCTAAATGGAGGGGTCATGGCAATGGAGTGTGATGTAGGAGCATGAGGCTTGAAGACAAAAGGCATCGAATTTTATTCCAAAAATACAAAAAAAGTTTACAAGCAAAGGAGTGGGATCCTTTAACTATCACTTTACAAAGCTTTCTAGATAGGATTTTAGCTAGAATTCAGGGATTTGGATTATCTTGTAATTAATTCAAGTAGTTAGGTTTAGTTGAGATTCGCGAGGATAATATCCTGCAGATTAGATAGGACTAGGCAGCTTCGATCCTTTGATTTAGGATATGGTTGTTGTATGTACAAGTTTTTGTGTAAGTTTTGAATTATTAATGTAAAGGGATTTGGCTGTGGAGGATTAGACGATAAAATTTGAAGTCTCTCTGTATTTTTGTGTATTCTGCTGTGCATGAATGGTCAATCCCGGAGGTTTTAAATTTCCTTCGAAATATTGCTGAATGTTGTTGATTTCCAGTTTGGGCCCTTTAAACTAGATTTTATATAATCTTGTGTTATCGCGTTTAAATCTTTGTTCATTGTGTATTGAGTTAATTCGAATGTGTTTCGAACCCACAGAGATTAGTTAGCGATATCTTGAATATAACTTAGACATAGTTTAAACTTGGTGGAAGCGCTAAAATCTTGGCGTAATGAGGAGAACCTGATAAATTTGCAAGAAACACAGGAAAAGGTCTGAAATATCTGATTGACAGATCCATTCAATAGATCTAACAGTTATCGCGTGCTAACAAGCGCAGAAGTTAAATAGAATAGAAAGATGGTCTTTGTAGGCGAAAGTTGTTTCTTGCGCGGTCTCAAGGTGGTAAGTTGTATTTTGAAAATTCATGCGATTCCACTTAGCCGCTGACACATAGCACAGGAAAACTGCTTTTCTCGCGTGCTCTCGGCTCATGAAACATCGTGCAAGACCCCATGCAAGATTACGCGTCAACTGTTGGATTAAGCGGGTTTGATCAACGGTGGAAATCATTCGACTAGTTTGCGAGCGGGGAAAGGGATAACCGTGGGATTGAGTGTTGAGATTGAGGGCGGAGAATTAACGCAATAAAGGTTTGTGGAACGACGGATGCGATAAGGTTATAAACCAAAGTTTTAATTCTTTTTGATTTTGTGGGAAAAGTGAAGGTTTGCCTTAATTCGGGTAAATTCAACAGTTCTGCTGTTTTAGCAGAATATCTAAAATTAGAGGTTGATGACTGATATTCCAAAGGAAACCTGAGAAGAAGTCCCGCCTAAACTAGAAGAGATTGTTTCTGGATTTGAACGGTTATCCTCAACACCTGCAACCAACCCACCTTTAGTGGTATCAGAGCAACTTATTGACACTGATCAGGGTCTCTCAAAGATCAGAGAAAGAAGTCCAACATGGCTTTCAGAGTTGGAGGAAGACGTGGTCAAAGAAGAGGAAGACCAGTTGCAAATGCTAAAGTGTTGGAAGCTATGCAACAGATGCAAGCTAGATTGGAAGCAGTGGAAATGGGAAATCAAGGAGATGTAGATGCTGGAGATGTCAGTGAGCCTGAAGTTGAAGTTGCAGAAGCAGAGGAACCTGCAGAAATTACTCCTGAAACGAGATTCTTTAAATCAGTGTTAGGATCCACATCTAAACCTGGAGTTGAGGGTACAATTTACACAGGAGGTTTAAACCCAGAGGAGTTGATAGACTGGATTAATGATATGGATAAATTCTTTGATTATGAAGAAATGGAAGAAGGAAAGAGAGGAAAATTTGTTGTCACAAAATTGAAAGGACATGCAGCACTTTGGTGGGATGGAGTGCAAACAGAAAGAAAAAGACTTGGTGAGTAGCCAATTAAAAATTGGAACAGGATGGTGGAAAAGTTGAGAGGTAAGTTTTTGCCAAGTGATTATCAACATACATTATTTAGACAGATGCAAAATCTTAGACAGAGGTCTTTGACAATGAAAGAATACACAGAGGAATTTTACAAAGTGAGCATAAGAGCTGCACAAATTCAAGATATAGATGAGAAGGTCGCAAGATACATAAATGGTCTCGGAATGGAGATCCAAGATCAGATAAGTGTGCTGTCTCCTAAAACAGTAGAAGAGGCTTATCAAATGGTATTGAAGGCTGAAAAAAACTCACGAGGAAGCAACCTGCCAGAAGTAGAGGTATTTTCCGAGGAAGAGGAAGTCAAGGTGGTAGAGGAAGATCTACAACACCTAGAGATGGAGCTAGCAGTAGATCGATTCAGCATACATCCACAAAAAGTGATGCAAGTGGTAGAAGGAGTTTTTTTCGAGGAAGAGGAGGCAAAGGTAGAGGAAGTGAAATCAGATGTTACAGATGTAATAAGCTGGGACATAGAGCCTATGAGTGCCCAGAAAACAGAAGAACGAATAAGAGAAATGTAATTGTTGTTAAGACTAAAGAGGAAGTAGCAAAGGTGTGAGAAGAAGAAAATGTACCAGAGAAAGGGGAATTTTTGGTAGTTAACAAAGTTTTGTTAAAGCCAGCAAAGGAAGTTGTTGAGCCAGCGCAGAGAGACTTTGTTCAGGACTGTGTGCAAGGTTCAAGGGAAATGTTGTCAAATGGTAATTGATAGTCACAGTACTGATAATTTGGTTTCTACAGAAGTGGTGGAGAAGTTGAAATTAAAGACAAAGAAACATCCAACACCTTATAGGGTGTCATGGCTTCAAAAAGGACATCAATTGTTAGTGAATGAACAATGTGAAGTGAAGTTGCAATTGGGCAAATACAAAGACAAAATTTTGTGTGATGTGATGCCTATGGATGCGTGTCACATATTGCTGGGAAGACCTTGGCAGTATGACAGAGGGGCTATGCATGATGGGAAAAAGAACACATACAAATTTGGTAAGATGGTGTTATTCATACAGTGCTGCTTATGGAAGAGGAGGATGCATCAAGAAAATCTGATCCAAAGACTATTGCTGAGTGGAAAAGAATACTTGTAGCAGATTGAAGAGAATGAGGTAAATTTTGCATTGATTTGCAAACCCTAGGAAATAATTACTTCCACTAAAATTTCTAATTTGCCAATTGAAATTCAAGAGATGTTGGAGAATTATTGCGATATCATTGTAGATGATTTGCCTAATGAGTTACCACCCATTAGAAAAATCAATCATATAGATTTGATTCCAGGGGAAAATCTACCAAATAAAGCTACTTACAGGATGACTCCCATAGAAAATGAAGAAATCAGGAAACAGGTTCAGAAACTGTTAGATAAAAGAATGGTTAGAGAGAGTTTGAGTCCTTGTGCAGTGCCAATAATGTTGAGTCCAAAGAAAGATGGAGGCTGGAGAATGTGCACTGATTCAAGAGCCATCAACAAAATAACAATCAGGTACAGATTTCCTTTACCTAGAATTGAAGATTTGATGGATTCTTTAAGTGGAGCAAGATATTTTACAAAGCTGGATTTAAAAAGTGGTTATCATCAAATAAGGATTAGAGAAGGTGATGAATGGAAAACTGCTTTTAAAACATATGAAAGATTGTATGAATGGATGGTAATGCCTTTTAAGTTATCAAATGCTCCGAGTACATTTGTGAGGCTTATGAATGAAGTGTTGAAATAATTTATTGGTAAATTTGTAATAGTATATCTGGATGATATATTAGTTTACAGCAGATTTAAAGAGGAACATATGAGACATCTGAGTTATGTCTTACAGAAGCCGCAACAAGAAAATTTGTTGCTAAATCTAAAGAAATGTACATTCATGAAGGAAGAGTTGGTATATTCGGGCTTTGTTGTTTCTGCTGATGGATTAAAGATGGACCCAGAGAAGATAAAGGCAATCATAGAGTGGCCTTCATTGAAAAGTTTTTTTGAGGTAAAGTTTTCATGGTCTTGCTAGTTTTTATAGAAAATTCATAAGGAATTTTAGTAAGATCAATGCTTCTATCATTGACACTATAAAGAAGGATAAACAACCATTTAAATGGATTGTCGAAGCAGAAAGGAACTTTCAGCTGTTGAAAAGGAAGATCACTGAGAAACCTATTTTAATTTTGCGTGATTTTAATAAACCTTTTCAAATGAAATGTGATGCTAGTGGAGAAGCTATTGGCGGTGTTTTAAGTTAGGAGGACAAACCTGTAGCTTATTTCAGTGAAAAACTGAATGAATCAAAGAAGAAATATTCTTCTTATGATAAGGAATTTTATGTAGTTGTACAGTCATTGAAGAAGTGGAGACATTACTTGATGTCTAAGGAGTTTATACTTTATTCAGACAACCATGCATTACAGTATATTATGCAACAACCAAAGCTTAGTCAAAAACATGCAAAATGGGTAGAATATCTTCAAAGTTTTAATTTTGTATTAAAACATATAGCTGGCCAATCAAACAAGGTAGCAGATGCTTTAAGCAAAAAAAGTATTTTAGTTTAGGAAAGTCAAATTCAAGTCTTGGGTTTTGATTTTCTTAAGGAATTATATGAGAAAGAATTAGATTTTAAAGAGGCATTTGAAGCTTGTAAAAATCTTGTTTTGTTAGACAGAAGTAAGTGGCTGGATTTTTTCTTGCAAGAAGGATTGTTCTTTAAAAGAAATCAGATGTGCATACCAAATTGTTCTATGAGAGAAAATTTAATCAAGGAGAAACATAGTGGTGGACTTGGAGGACATTTTGGTGCAGTCAAAACTTATAAGCAGTTGAACAGGTTTTATTTCTGGCCGAAGATGAGATCTGAAGTGGTGAAGTATGTGAAAAATTGTAAAGTCTGTCAGTATGCAAAGGTAAGGAGCCAAAACACAAGTTTGTATGTTCCATTACCTATTCCAGATAGACCTTGGTATATGGTAAGTATGGATTTTGTTTTGGGTTTACCAAAAACTCAAAGAGGAAATGATTCAATTTATGTTGTGGTTGACAGATTTTCCAAAATGGCACCTTTTATTCCATGTTATAAAACCAGTGATGCTACTCACTTTGCTAATATGTTTTTTAAGGAGATTGTAAGATTGCATGGGTTACCTAAAATCATTGTTTCAGATAGGGGCACCCGATTTGTTGGTCATTTTTGGAGGACATTGTGGAAGAAGTTTGGTACTAAATTGAGTTTCAGTTCAACTTATCATCCTTAGACTGATGGACAGACTGAAGTTGTAAACAAAAGCTTGGGTAATCTTTTGAGAAGTCCAAAACAATGGGATCAAATTTTGGCACAGGCTGAATATGCTTATAATGATTTTCCTAATAGGAGTACAGGGTAGTGTCCATTCCATATAGTTTATGGAATGCACCCAAGAGGAGTGTCTGAATTAAGAGACTTGGGCAAAGATGAAATGAGAAGTGCTAAAGGAGAAGAGTTTGCTTCAGAGGTTCAAGCAATACATGAACAGGTAAAACAACAGCTATAGGATAGCAACATAAAGTACAAGAGCAGAGCAGACTTGGAGAAGAGAGAAGTTAATTTTGAGGTTGGAGATTTGGTTTTAACACACCCAAAGAAGGAAAGATTTCCAAAAAATGGAGTATAACAAGTTAAAATTTAAGAAAATTGGACCATGCAGAGTCTTGAGGAAATTTTCTATAAATGCTTATGAAATTGAATTACCCCCTGATATTGGAATATCTCCAATTTTCAATGTTGCTGACTTGTACAGGTATGAAGTGGAAATGCAGAGGATACATCAGAAGACAAGGAAGAACAAGAGGTTCATTGGGTAAAATAGTTACCTATAGCAAAGGCATTGCAGCTAGAAAATATTTTGGATAAGAGATTGATTAAGAAGACAAGGGGATAGGAGTATTTTCAGTATTTGGTCAAATGGAAGGATCAACCAATTGCTGATGCTACTTGGATGACAGATACCATGCTACAGAAGTTGGGCAGTTCTGTGGAAGAGCTCATGGACAAGAGCCCATGAAGAATTTTGCAGTCAGGAGTTTGATGTAGGAGCATGAGGCTTGAAGACAAAAGGCTTCGAATTTTATTCCAAAAATACAAAAAAAGTTTACAAGCAAAGGAGTGGGATCCTTTAGCTGTCACTTCACAAAGCTTTTAGATAGGATTTGAGCTAGAAATCAGGGATTTGGATTATCTTGTAATTAATTCAAGTACTTAGGCTTTGTTGAGACTCTCGAGGAGAATATCCTGTAGATTAGATAGGATTAGGCAGTTTCGATCCTTTGATTTAGGATCTGGTTGTTGTATGTGCAAGTATTTATGTAAGTTTTGAATTAATGTAAAGGGATTTGGCTGTGGAGGATTAGACAGTAAAATTTGAAGTCTCTCTGTATTTTTGTGTATTTTGCACATGAATGGTCAATCTCGGAGGTTTTAAATTTCAGATCCAGTAGACTGTAGATCTAACGGTTATTGCGTGCTAACAAGCGCAGAAGTTAAATAGAATAGAAAGGCGGTCTTCTTAGGCGAAAGTTGTTTCTTGCGCAATTTCAAGGTGGTAAGTTGTATTTTGAAAATTCACGTGATTCCGCTTAGCGGTCGACACGTAGCACAGGAACACTGCTTTTCTCGCGTGCTCTCAGCTGTTTTGGGATCCTTTCGCTTGCCATAGTTGCCTGATTATAATTTTGAATTAGAGAATCACCAAAATCATGAGATTTAATATTTTCTTCAGTCGCTAGCTCCAATCCTTTCCAGAGAGCCAAAAACTCAGCTTGATTGTTGGTGAACACTCAAGCCCCAAGCGTATTGAATCTCAGTTTTTTCCTCGGGGCTAAGTTCTATCCTTCTCTATTAAATAAATGAAATCTTGAAAAATATTCAATAACAAAAATAAAAATGTGAGCATGTGTCAATCACATAGATGGCTGAAAAATACAATGGAAGCATAAAAAATTTCTTACACAAATAGGTAATTACTCTTTTAAATCAACTTTTCATTCTATAAAAAAACATACAAGGAAACCTTCACACACTGCCCAAAAAAAAATATGCACAGATACCAAAATTTGCCTTGAACTGAGCTTGTATAACTTGTTGAAAAACCCAGAAACAACAAAAATGCTGTTGTACAACCTGCAGGACAACTTGTATGGTCTGTCCATACAATTGTACAGACATGTCTGTATGAATGTACAAACATGTTTGTACGATTGTATGGAACTATATGGACTACTGTTTATTACTATGTATTGCTCGAGATTGCCTTTTCTCCATCGCTCAACTACTCTTGTGTAATAATCCTGTACCTTATCCTGCCTTATAGTTTTAGTGGAGAATCTATTTTTAGTATTTCTCCTTTCAAGTCATGCATGAAATACGATTTTAGACTCAACTGCTAAATATAATACCTTGATTTTTTAAAAACTAGATTGAATTAAAAATTATAATTACTTTTCAAAATTAACCTTTTTCAAATCATGTCTCAAATGTCTTCTAGCATGTGCATACCAAACATGTGCGGAAGATCCTGTCTGAGCTATAATTGTCAACACTATCTTCTCACATTTGATCATCTACAAACAATGACTACACACTATTTGTGAGCCCAATCAATAATCAATAGACTAGGATCCTAAATTTCATCCCCAATAGAGAATAAGCGACTTGATGGCCATGTTGAAATGATGCATCTTAGCCAAAATGCCTTGAAAACTTGAGTGGAAGATCTCAAGCATGGAAAGAGATTCCCATCCCTTGCTTAGTCAAGGTTTGGGCAACCGGCCTCAAATTGAAGTTGGGAGCAACTTGGAACCAATGAATTAGACCCATAGTTTAATCTAAGATTTGGTAATCTTGATCTTGCTCTCTTTGAAAAAGAACTCAAATAACATTTTTAGGTGCGTTGAATACCATGACTTCAATCTTGCTATGATTCACAATCAATTGCCCATGGCTACAGAAATAAGTGTGTTTGATTGCCTTTATAAGCCCTTAATGATAGGATGCTAGGGGGACCTAATGTACAAGGTAACTATTGCCTCAAATCTAGCAGGCCTTGTGAGAGGCCTCACGAAGCAAAGGCCAGACCTTGTTGCAACAATGAGGTGGATTACCACTGTCACCTCAGTAATCCTCCTATTTCTCTTTAGTGGAATAACACCACTTGGAAGGCTTCTCAATATTCACCTAAAGGATATTCTAAGCTAGATGGCTCAAGGTGATGTAAATAAAAGGCTAAGTAAAGATACTTCTTAAGTGGACAAGGACACAATTCTTTTGTGTAGGAGCAACGTATCATATACTAAGCCCTAAAGGAGGCACGTGTCACCTAGGGTTTCAAGTTATAGATCAACAATGGAACACCTAGGCATACAAGCACCAAGGAAAAGGATTGCAAATGATTTAATCAACAAAAAGAGAAGGAAAACGTTCAATTTAAGCCCTAAGTTGAAGCTCTGGCTAAGGTTAGAGTTTTTCTGGTGCACAAACTACTTAGGGAGGATGATGTCAACCCTACTAGGGCAAATTCAACCATGTAAAATGCTAGATTGTGAGTGAAAACGATCAACTAAGAAGAATTCAAGCTAAACAAGCTCCAATGTTCATCCAAAGGATGCCCTAATTCAATTCAACCTTGTCCACTAGCCCTAGCGGCTTGCCTTAATACAAAAAATTATTGCCTCCAAAACTTCCTTGCTCCAGATATGCACCAAAAAATTATGAAGTCTTGGCACTTAACCACTCTGCAGTTGTGGAGACTTCGTCAATATAATGAAAAGCTGGAAACTGTCATTTCCAGAAAACTCCAGCTCTGCCCGAAAACCATTGGCCTTCTTCCAAAACTCAAATCCTCCAGTTTCTTGAAGTAAACAATTAATGTCTACATTTTCTTCCTTTCAAAAAGTGCTCCTGTTGCAGCATATTTAGAGAGGCATTGATGAAGTGGCCTCCTTGACAAAACCTGCGTCTAAAATCTTTTTTTTCATATTATAGAGGTTGGTCTTGATGCACTCTAGAATTATTCTATCTGAGAGACTTTTGCTTAGATCCGCTATCACAAAAAACTTGGCATAGAGCATTATGATGTCATGGATCTAACTATTATACAAAGTTTGAACAATTGAACTTTCTCAGAGAATTATTAATTGCCTCCAAGACCTCCCTGTTCCAGATATGCACCGGCAAATTCTGAAATCTTGACTTTTAACCACATAGGGGTCATGGAGATTGACTTGGTTTAGGATTAAAAGCTGGAAACTACCATTTCTAGAAAACTCCATCTCTGCCCAAAAACCATGGGCCTTCTTCCAGTACTCAAGATCGATCCTCCAGATTTTTGAAGTAAACAACGAAAAGCCCTTTGCACAGAAGGATACTGCTAACTTATTAGCCCAGTTCTGAGAGCCAGGCTGTAACTGTTAAACAACTTGGCTGGAAGCCATTGAAGCAGCAGATCTGGGCTTTTTCCTAAAATATTTACAGCTTTCTCAAGAAAGATCAGGAGAAATCTGTGCTGTTTGTAGGGATTCTAGTTTTTTTACAGCCAGAAAGCTACCTGGAGTTTCGAACTGAGATCAAACAAAAAGACTGGACCCTTTCACCACATTCCTTATGGAAGGTGGGGATGTGCTGGGTGTAGAACGACCTGGTGACAAACTGCTGTTTGCAGCTCTTGCAGTCGCAGGACTGGACCCCTTCACCACATTCCTTAACGAAGGCAGGGATGAGTGGGGTGAAGAACAACCCGATAACATTATATAAGGGCATGGTTATAGGTAATATGACTAGATTTAGGACTGCTAGAAAAGTTATGATTGGCTGTCACATAACATTTTGTATATCCATGTAGATTGTAATATAGATCTCTCTTCCCTTCCAAAAAAGTTAATATCGGAATTCTTATTTATTTGTTGAGAGATATGCTTGGTTCCTTTAGATTCAATCGTTAAATTATTCAAAAGAAAAAATGTACACTCTGGAGTCTGAACCATTTTACTCGGTATGTTTTGGGATATTTAAATATCAAAACTCTTAGTTGGGTGTGTAAATATAAACTCTTATTTGTCTCTATTAAAATATCCATGTGTTCCTTCGAGTTGCTATTACGATAGACCGTAAATGTAATGCACATATTATGAATCTAGTCATGCCATGTATAATATGCAGACACAATGTTGATTAGCTTATAAATTTTGCAGACATTAGGTGAATGGGAGAAAACCAAACCTTGGATTGCCCCATCGTATAAAAATGAGGTACGCTTAATAGCTTTGTATAAGATATATGTTGATGTATTTACTTTAGTTTTCCTTAGAAATGTTTCTCAAGATGGGCAATGTTTTTTAAGTACTGTCTTGGAGGTCTGACCTGAGATTATAAAAAAATTGACAAAAAATTGGGCATTTGTTTCAGATTTTGGATGAAGTGCATAAGATAAAGAAATGGGTTGATGAGAATGAAGCTAAACAGGCCAAGTAAGGTTCCTAACCGTCATATAAGGGGAATTTATAATTTTCACTTCGAGTTATTAGTGGTATTTGTTTCCAATTTAGTTTTAACTGTTCTTTCTTTATAACCAGTTGGCTAGAAGACTTCAGCTTTTGGGCATTTATATAGTTGCAGTTGCATTTTGAGGGAATAATCTTTATGAAGGGATACAATATTATTGCTGACCAAAACTTGCATTGTTTGCAAGGCCAGTACATGCTCCTCGAACATCAGTGGTAGTTGTTTCCAATTTAGTTTCAACTGTTTATTTTTTCAAGTAGTTGGCCAAGGGGCTTCAACTTCTGGGCATGTGTATATGGTCGCAGTTGCTTTTGGAGGAAATAATTTCTATGAAGTAATACTATATTATTGTTGAGCAAAGCTTGCGCTGTTTGCAAGGCCAGTAGATGCCCGAAGGACACGAGTGGTTATTTCAAACATACTGTTACATTCTTAGCCTATTAGGCCACCAAATACTTTACTTGGTGACGGTGAATGAGGGGACTTTTACCATGAAGACGAAACAGAGAATTATTGTTCTCATCTAGGATCAAGGCCATAAATATTCCAGATGCTCTCTTGCAGCTTGTTTATTTACGTAGTATATGCCATCATCTCTACACTGCATTCTATTTTGTGCAGCCTTTAGATAAACTTAGTTTTGCTTTTTTGGTACGTTCCTGTTTTTGCGTCTTTTTAGATAGTTTCAAGCTTGATGTGCTTAATTATTCTATTGGCTTGACCTACACTTATTGCCCAACAAATTTTCCAGATAAAGCTGCTTTGGTTCTGTGTGGATGTTAATGCAATCTCTTTCCTTCAATCCTGGGTGATCTGTACATATAGATAATGTGACACTCTGTATTTTAAAATATGGTCTCTGTTGCAGAACTCCAGGGTACATGGTTCCCATCTTCACATCTGATGAAGTATATGGAAAAGTTGGAAAGCTTCAAGACAAGGTAAATGCTGTGTAATTCATTTCCCAAGTGTCCTGTTACAGCAGCATTGACCAATATAATGATTAAATCGATTCACTTTACTCCTTGTGGCATAGGTGCTTAAGATCAGCAATATCCCTAGGCCAAAGCCAAAGGTTGAAAAACCTCCAAAAAATGACTCTGTCAAGGCTGACAACCAAGATGATGGCAGATCCACTTCCAGCAACAGCACAGATAACGAAGCTGCTGGAGAAACGACACGTGAACCAAGTGAATCTGAAGGACACTCACAGGGAGAAAAGATACATGAACCAAGTGAATCTGAAGGACACTCAGAGGGATCAAATGGCGAACAAGATGCCAACGAGGAACCTTTTGATGAACTATGAAAGGAGCAAGAAATTTCAAAAATATGCAAGACCTACATACAATTAGGGTGCATAAATTGTTAGTGAATGTACAGAAAGTGTTTGGCAGGGCTCATGTCACCGTCGATTTTGATAAACATCATTTTTTCCTGTCTTACATTCCGGCAGTAGGCAGTGGGATGCATCCTATGTAACCCACAAATGGTCTCTTTTGTAAACGTACAATATTCGAAAGCAAGACCAGTCTTTTGGTCACTAATACTGGTCAAACATTTATAACATTTCTGATTATATTTTCAGGGAAAAAAAATCCCCCCGGTGCATTTCAAAAACACAGTTAGATTTGCAGCATTGAAATCGTAGTTTCATTTTATCAATAGTGATACATAACTTTTTTTGCCAAAAAAGTAGAGCACAAATGGCACCTGCTAATTATTATCAGCGAATAAATGGTTGACGACCTCACTATAATATCCTTTCTTGCAGCTTTCATTTAAGAACACTGCATTTTTACTCTAATAAATCATAATTGGATATTTATTTTTCGAATAAATGGTGACGACCTCACTATAATATCCTTTCTTGCAGCTTTCATTTAAGAACACTGTATTCTTACTAATAAATCATAATTGGGTATTTATTTTTCAACTTAATTGCCGGGATGTAGAATAATACCTTTCATTTTCTTTATTACATTTCATTATTTCTATTCGATTGTTTAAAGTCATAAGCTCTTTATCTTCTATTCGATTGTTTAAGGTCAGATAGAGTGAGGCTCTTTATTCGAAGGGTTCTGTATTCAACACTTTAATAGAGTTGCCGACGGCCAATTCACCCTACAGTGAGGTGACCTCAGGTAAAGGTGAGGTTTTCGGTATCTCACTCTTCAAGGGAAGAGGGCTTGTTTGTGAGTGTATTGCCCAATTATCCTATCTAATTTGATTGAATCCCTAGACCTTCCAATGCAATTTAGGGCTTTCTTAGATTGCATTAATATGCTTTCTTGATGTTTGTATCTTCCACAAGCTGCACATAAAGAGGTTTTCCTTCATTTCAACCTTAGCAAAGGATCTTAATGAATTTAGCCCTTGTTAAGGTGAAGGCCAAGATTATGAAATAACCAATTATGTATATAAACTTGGCCAAACCCTTGCTCTCAAAGTCGAGAGCACAAAATCCATCACTCTCCACTTGGAGGAAGTGGGGAGAAATATCCCCATCTTCATTAAGATAAGCAAGTTATTTTTGATGCCAAATTTCTTCCAAATGGGGAGGCCTATATTTTAAAAGAACAAGTTAAAGAATACTTAATCATAAATGGTTAAGTATTGTGAAGTGGAAAAACAACCAGCTTTTTGAATTAATGAAGGAAATCTAATTTGGAGACGGGAAACAAGTCCTACCTTATGCATGCAACTTGGTTGTTACATCTAAATATAATAGAATTGCACATGGGATGTGGCACATATTGTGCTAATTTATTCTGTAGAGTTATTTATATGTTCACTCTGTAGTGACACTTTTGTATGTTAATATGTGTAAGTATCAAATAGAATTACTTACAAACACATGGAAACACCACATATTATAGTGTAATAAGTGTGGGTTCTCATTAAAACTAGGAAACACCACATATTAGAGTGTAGTAAGTGTGGGTTCTCATTAAAACTAAATAATGGGGAGCACATATTTATGGATGAGAACTTGTATCGATGGAATTTAATGATGTAACTTAAGATGTTTGAGAAACTATTATTCTTAAGAAGATACAAAAACCTTGATCCTGAACATAAGTCACTTGTATAGGCTTTATCATATAAAAATGGATGTTGTGCACATGTTTAACCTTATAATGATATTACTTGCTAAAAATGTTGAGGTATACAACACATAATGTCTTTTAAAACAATCTAATACTAATATGCAAGTGCAATAAAGTTTATCCATGAAGCACACAAGAATTTAATCAAGTTTCATTCAATTAGTTGGGTGAATTGTTGACTTCTTAATCATACGAGCCTTATAAATTTTGTCATAGGTACTTTTATTGACTTTACCGATTGTGTTGTCATGCTTATCAATTGTTTTGTTGTCATAATTGGATCACAAGACAAAACATGACGGATGTTATAATAAGACATATCCATTGAAAAAGATGTTTAAGTTAACATTCATTTAAGGGTTGCAGTGATGGATTTAGGGACAAATTATATGGAAACCTCATGTACCAAATTACTTAAATCATCAATTTAAGGGATCAAATTCATGTGGTATTGTCATTTGTTGTGGGTGTGTGGGAACAACCATCCACTTAGTCATGTGGAATGATATTGAGACTAAATTTAGGTTAGTATTAAGGACCGAGGGTTAAAATATCTCATTTTAGGTGATCCAAGAGGATCCTCAAAATGCTCAGAATTTTACAGTTTTAGATGCTCTCGAAACCAACGCCAAGTTGAAGAGCTTGTCGCGCTGATTTCAACAATATATTCGGTTTCGAAAATGGCCTCAGTATGAAGGAGAAAACACACTCTAAAGTTTATGGTAAATAAGTAAAAAAAAGGCCTTGCAGGCCAAGTGGCAGTCTCTTAGTGTGACATGTGGTAGTCAACGCAGGTGGTCAAAGGTCAACGTAGGGACAGGTCAAGGTTGGTCAGATGTGTAGGGTCAGGGTCGAACCCGCGACCTCTACCAACACTGTGCAAAACCTTACCAACACATTATGTATTTCATTTATTAAAGTTTGCACGCAAAACTATATTAATGTTATGATAATATGGTAAGTGGGGGTAGGGTGGTGGAGCTTGCCACATCTTGCATTCCCACCAACCTAAAGAGCGATGGTTTAAATGATGCGGAGGTATTAATCACACGGCATGTCATAGCCATGGGTTCCAACGTGGTTCCACCGTAGGATATGGTTACAATACATGCCACACACACACACACACACACACACACACACACACATATATATATATATATATATCGCCAACCATAGTATTTAAACCATAACACATGCATTAATTTAAATGTGCATATTTAAACTCTGTTATATTGTATTTCCATAATATATTTCAATGCGCCTAAATAAAATTATGTTATAACATTCTGCACCATGTATTACAACTAATTGCCATGTTTTCCATTCAAAGCTTGAGAGGTTCGCGGGTTTGACCCCTGGACTTGCCTGTGGCCTTATAAAATGATTTACCATTGTGCCATCAAGGAGAAAGTTGTATAGTGAGGTTGAAGACTATGTAATATTTGTGCCTGCAAATGCCTTTTTGGGCATAATTTGGCCATCCTTGGGCCTTTTTGAGAACAAAGAGTTGCGTTGGAGAGAAGAGGCCGATGCCTTCATTGTGATAGTAACCAACAGTGCTTGTGTGCAGTTTAGATTGGTGAAATTCATGTAAAGAGCATTTTTGAGCATTCCTAATATAACATACACCCATTGGAAGCAAACCCGGAGACGTAGTCCAGGAGGGACAAACTCCGTAATCAATGTTTGTTGTGTTTGCTTCTTCTCTTGCTGCTGCTCATGTTTATTTTTAGTTCTCAAGTTTATGTTTAAGGCACTTAAAAACTCAATTTACTCTTATTCATTCACATAAACGCAACTTTAGTTAATATTTGGTGAAATTGAACAAATAGTCAATCTTGTGTTTTCGGATGATATTTTGATATCAGAGTAAGGTTGATTATGTCTAAGAAAGATATTTGTCAATGTGAATGTTGACTAGGTATAGGTCGCAACGTGGAGAAGGGGAACTTGAAGAATTAAATCCAAAGATTGGAAAGAGAAAAGTCTCGCAAAACATGGCAGGTTCAAAAGAAGGAGAAGCTCCTGAGACAGAGCGAGGAGCAATTTCAATTGATGTTCCTTAATGTACAAAGGATGATTGCAAAATTTTATGAAGACAATAAGACTAGAGATGCAGCGTCGTCTTCTAGAGATACGAAAGTGAAAATGGGCAAGGAAAAAGATGATGGTAATAAACCTCCGTCTCCTCCATCTTCGTCTTCTTATTCTTCTTCATCGTCTTTTCATTGCAATTCAGATTCAGATTCACAAAAGAAACCAAAGAAATCTTCTTTTTTGAAGCTTGATGTTAAGTTTGGATTGCCAATATATGATGGTGCAATGAATCTTGAAAGTTAGATAACTGGATAAAGCAACTTGAGATGTATTGTAGAATTCAAAATATTGTTGATGAATTTGCACAAATACAATTAGCTAAACTTAGAATGGGGGGAACAACTTTGATTTAGTGGGAAAGGAAAACTCAAATAAGATTTGATGCATAAAGGTAAAATTATTTCTTCATGGTCTAAGTTTGTTAAAGCTCTTAGAAAACAATTCTACGCTTTAGGATATATGCAACATGCTGTAATAGATTGGTAGCATATAAGGCAAGGTAAAGGACAGAGTGTGCAAGAGTTTACACAACAATTCAGGGAAAAGGCATTAGCACTTAATGTTCCATTAAACACACAAGATACTTTGTTAAAGTATATCAGAAGTTTGCATTCTTATTTGCGACACACATTGCTTATGTTTAATCCAATTGACTTTGATGAAGTGTGTGTACAAGCCATTCATATTGAATCAGGGGGCAAACCTTTTCAGTGAAACTTTTCAAAGAAACCATTCAAGCATCCAGAAAATAAAGACTCCAAAGACAACAAACGGAAGAGAAAATCAAAGGGAAAGAAATCAACAACAACTAAGAAAGAAGGAGAAAGGCCTACTTGTACTCATTGTTGGAGGGCTGGACATGATGAGTCCAAGTGTTGGAAGCTTCATCCAAAACTTAAGCCAAAGTTCCTTAAGAAGAAGGGTGAGATGAAAGCTAATGCTGTAGTCCAACAAGATTTGGGATTCGACTCCGGTGATGAAAAGAAGATAACCACTATGGCTCTGACAGGTAATCCTTTTGATCTAATTGTTTTGCATCTTCTTCAAAATCTGATGATGTGATTAAAGAAAAGAAGAGAGATGAATTGTTTCACATAAGGAATATTTCCAAGCACACTAAGATAGATACATTATTCGATAATGGATCACAGGAAAACCTAATATGTGAGGAACTAGTAAGGAAATTGGGATTGGGAACTAAAAATCATCCAAAACCATACCCTTTAGGATGGTTGAACGAAAACACTCAGATCGAAGTCACAAAACAATGTTGTTTAAGGTTTGCAATTACAACTAATTTTGTTGATGAAGTTGATTTAGATGTGATACCTTTGGATATATGTGGGGTTGTTTTGGGTAGTCCTTATCTTTATGATCGAGATGCCATATTTCATTGAAAGGAGAATAAGTATCATCTCTTTAAAAATGGAATTGAATACATTGTCAAGGCACACATAATGAAGACAAGCTTGGATTTAATCAATGTAATTCAAATGAAAAGACTCCTAAGTTCAAGTACAAAGTATGTTCTCATGTTTATTAAAGAACAACCTAAAGATAAATATGATGCTTTTCAAGGGTGTGATTCTCAGTTTATGGACAAATTGGTTGAAATAGTAGATTCTTATAAAGAATGGTTTAAATAACCAAAAAGTCTACCTCCAAAATGAGAAATACAACATGAGATTCAATTACAATCTGATGCCCCTCTTCTGAATATTGGTATGTATCGTATGTCAGTCATAGAAAATGAAGAAACTAAGAAACAAATTCAGGAGTTGGTTGATAAAGGCTTCATTCAACCTAGTTCTTCTCCATGTGGATCATCGATCATATTTGTCACTAAGACAGACAAAACTTGGAGAATGTGTGTTGATTCTAGAACCTTAAATAAAATCACCATTAAGAACATGTATCCTCTTCTGAGAATAGATGATTTGCTTGATCAGTTAAAGAATGCTGTATACTTTACAAAACTGGATTTAAGAAGTGGTTATCATCAGATTCGTATGGCAGAGAATGATGTATGGAAAATTGCATTTAAGACTAGACACGCGCTTTATGAATGGTTGGCTATGCCGTTTGGTTTATGCAATGCTCCAACAACTTTTATGAGAGTAACGAATGATGAGTTTCGTCCTTTTCATGATAAGTTTGTCATAGTTTATTTGGATGATATTCTTATTTTCAGTTCAAGATTGGAAGAACATGTAAAGCATGTTAAACAGGTTTTTGATGTGTTGCAAATAGAAACTATATCTCAAACTTTCTAAGTGTGAATTTGGGAAAAATTCCTTAGTTTATCTTGGTTACATAGTTGTAGGAGGTCATTTTAAAATAGATCTAGCTAAAATTGATGTAATCATTAAGTTGTCAAGACCTCAAAATGTGACGAAAGTTAGAAGTTTCTTGGGTGCAATTCAATATTGGAGGAAATTTATTTCTCATTTCTCTTTATTGCATCACCACTTCATGCTTTAAGAAGTTCCAAAGTTTCTTTCGAGTGGGGAGGAAAACAACAAAAAACATTTGATACTTTAAAGCAGAAAATTGTGACAACTCCAATCTTAGTGTTACCATACCTTCAATAGCCATTTGAAATAGAAATTGATGCTAGTGGGTATGCAATGGGTGCAGTGTTATTGCAAAAAGGAAAGCCTATTTGTTTTCTTTCATAAACATTTTCTAAAGCAGTTGCTAACTATCCAACATAGAATTGTATGCATTAGTGGAAAGTGTTAAAAAACAGAAACTTTATTTCATGGGTAAAGGAACAATGATTCATACAAATCATTAGCCACTTCAGTGACTTCAATCTCAAACTAAGTTGCACCAGTCTTGACATTATAGATAGATGGGGTTTTTGCAGCAATTCCACTTAGTAATCAAATATAAGAAAGGTACCACTAATAAAGTAGTTGATATGTTATCAAGACTTTCTTTGAATGCTTCAATTATTTTGCAAAATAGTCCCTTAGCACATGAAAGCTACATTGAACAATATGCTGGAGATATAGATTTCAAAGTTGTTTATGAATCACTAACTCATGGTGCTTAGGTGGAACAAGTGAATTCTCATGTTCATGATAGGTTACTATACCATCTTGGCAAGTTGTGCATACCATAGGGAGAAAGAGTGCATGTGATCAATGAAGCAAATTCTTCTCGTGTTTCAGGGCATTTTGGTGTAGGTAAGACGATGACACAGTTGCAAAGGTATTGCTATTGGCCTTGAATGAATGAAATAGTTGCTAAGTACATCAAAGGTTGTGTCGTGTTCAACAAGCAAACCAAACAACAAAAAGTTAGGTTTGTATATGCCACTTCTAGTTCCTTCTAGACCATGGGAAAATATATCTATGGATTTTGTAGGACTTCCTATGTCTAGAAAAGGGCATGATTATTTGTATGTTGTGGTTGATAGATCTAGAAAAATGTGTATTCTTGTTCCATGTAGAAAGCAAGTTACTGCTGAACATATTGCATAATTGTTCTTTCAAAATTTATGGGTTCATTTTGGGTTGCCTACTTCTATCATTTTAGATTGGGACTCTCGTTTCATGGGAGAGTTTTGGTCCACTTTGTGGGGACTCATGGACACTAAGTTGAAAAAGAGCACAACTTTTCATCCACAAACTGATGGGAAAACATGTAAAAAAGGCCTTGCAAGCCAAGTGACAGTGTCTCAGTGTGACACGTGGTAGTCAACAAAGGTGGTCAAATGTCAACACAGGGACATGTCAAGGTTGGTCGGATGCGCAGGTCAGGGTTGAACCCGCGACCTCTGCCAATACAGTGCAAAACCTTACCAACACACTTATGTATTTCATTTATGAAAGTTTGGGCACAAAACTATATTAATGTTATGATACTATAGTAAGTGGGGGTAGGGTGGTGGAGCCGGCCACATCTGGTGGCCTCTCCAAGCCAAAGAGTGATGGTTTAAACAACGCTAACAACATTCTATATATAGCAGAGTATGGTTATGGTTATCCAAATGACGCGAAAGTATTAATAACATGGCACGTCACAACCACGGGTACCAACGTGGTTCCACTGTCGATATGGTTGAAATACATGCCATCCATATATATATATATATCACCAACCATAGTATTTAAACATGGCTCATTTGGCATATTTCATGTGCAAAGGAATGCACGGAAGAAGCTTGAGCTGACAATAGAGTTGGGGATATTTGTGGGGTACAACTGATACACCTCAAACTATTGGGTGTACTTTCCCTACTAGTTAGAGGACAGTGGTTCATAGAGATCTTAAGTTTGATGAGTAGAAGGCCATGAAAGTTTCCCTTTAGAGGGAGTTCCAACTACATGTTGTGGAGGAACTGTTGGTTCCTAAGGAGGAGGAGCCTCAGACTGATGCGGAGCAGCCGCATGCAGAGGTTCTAGGAGTGGAGACATCCACTCAAGCAGATTCTTCTAGAGATGGACATAAGCACACAAGAGAAGCTGACAAATTGTTGGAGGATGTGAGAGAGAATGTGGGAGCACCATCTTCTCAGTGTAGACAGAGGAGGTCACCTGAGAGGTACGCTGGATACATGGCCCTTGCTGGGGAATGTGTTGAGACCGAGCCATCTTCCTTTGAGGAAGCAGTGCAGCATCCAATTTGGGTTGATGCTATGGTGGAGGAGTATGACTCCATAGTTAGTAACAGTGTTTGGGACGTGGTTCCGAGACTGACGAACAAGGCAACTGTGAGTTCCCGTTGGCTTTACAAGGTAAAGCAAGTTGCTGATGATGGGAGGATCATGTTGCTGCAGTATATTTCGATAGAGGAGCAAGATGCTGACATTTTGATAAAGGCATTGTCAAAGTGTAAATTCGAGTTCCATAGAGACAGGATCGAGGTGGAAGATAATCCCTTTTTTGTTGAGAGGGAGTGTTGAAATATGGCAACAAGAATATTCCAATTTAATTTATCCTTGAATTAGATTGTGAATTATAATCAAATTTAGTTTTAAAAACTACTAGGAAATAATTAATTAATTCTTTTTGAATTAATTAGTTGGAGAAATTCAAGTTAGAAGCCTTTCTGAAGTCATGCATGAGTTATCCCGTAAATTAAGGAGATAAGATTGAGTTATATTTGAGTTGTAATTAGTTAACTCAGTTTATTGAGTTAAGTCCAGTTAAATTAGTTCCAAACTATTTGAGGAACTAATAGTGAGTTAACAATCAGTTGATGCATGCATGCAGTCAACTAGTGCTACTCCAGTTAACTGAAGATTCCCTCATCAGAAACTCATGCATGTCTATTCTGAGAAAGACCCAGTTGAGATTAATGTCAAGGACAATGTACTATCAATTGCGTGTGTTTTCTCAAAGATAAAACTCATGCATGTAGTCAAGGATAAATTCTTAAGGATTGCGCAGTTTTGAAGTGTGTGAGATCAGAGTTTTCCACTTGGTAGCAGAGAATCATCTACAAGGAACAACGCAAGGAAGTAGGAGCTTGGAGGGCAAAGAAGAAGGCTGGAGAGCAGCCAACATTGCCTTTGAGCATGTGTGAGGATTGTACTGAGAGCTGGCTAGCTGTGAGAGCTAAGGCTTTGTATAATTCCTATGTATCTCCACATGTATGATAATACAATAGAGTGGGGTTTTTAGTTGAGGCCTTCCCCAAAGTATTTTCATGTGTATTGTGCACTGATTCTTCTTCTTCTGGTTATATTTTTCAACTCGATCTTTAAGTTTCCGCAAATTGATAGTAGAAGTAGGTTATAGTATTATGCTTTGATTTATATTGCATTATCGGGTTAACCTACTTCAGATTTTCTACACTCGAGTGACCGACTCCACGGCCCATCCTCACGACATTGTGAACTTCAAGGCAAAAGTGTCCTAACACCTTCTAGCCGAAGTCATGCAATAACTGTTAGTAGGTTGAATCAGGGATGATGTCCTACCCCTCCCATGACAATTTAATATGCTCTGTGCAACCCCATCACACATGTATGAGTTGTTTGGTCAAGCATGTAACTGATCCCTGCAACCATTAACACACCATTAGTAATTGTACCAACATATTATTTGAAACTTTTTTTTGTTGGAAATGTATTCAAATAATCAAACTAGAATTTTTCCATGGTGGTTTCACTGCCACACTCTTAACCAATTGTCAATAACATATGGTCACAAGATAAATTACTAAATACAAGCATGATAAATGACATCAAATCATGACAACCATAATATCATACTGTCAACATAGTCTACTGAACTTGGAAGAACACATAATAGATCTTCATCACATAAAATAATGATAATAATAATAACTGGATTATGAACTCTAATGTCCTCAAAGAATAGGTGTATATCATAATATTGTCTCAGAGTTGGAGTAGTGTCTATCACAATTCAACTATAGTGGGGCACTACAATAGTGGGGAAACAATTATTCATGATAACAAGATACAAAAACCCCAAACCACAAGCTTAAGTCACATGTGTAGGCCTTTATCATATAAAAGTGGCCTTTGTACACATATATGACCATATGACATACATGTCAATGTATGGGTAGAGTACTAGTCAAATATGTTTGGAGTCTAACTAGGAGCTTATGATTTGATCACTGTGGGTAGGTTTGACAAGAAAATCATCAAGGAAGAACCCTGTGAAGGAAGGCAAGAAAAAAGAGAAAGACAAAAAAAAAAAAAGAAGCCTGTCCAAGGGAATGAGACAAGCACTTGTGGAGAAGAAAATACTAGCATGAATAACATAGACGAGCACTGGTGGGGGTGCGAGAGTAGAGTAGAGAGATAGAGAGGAGTCTCTCGTGTGGACAAGACACCTAGTACATGACACAATAACCCGTGCGTGAATTTAGTTTGCTTGATTTGGTGAAAAAATTTAGTGTTAGTTTTTAACCTAATCTAGATGGCCGACTAAAACTGGTGTGGAATTTGTCTGAGTTATGCACAAAAGCACTAAGGGAAGTAACGGGGGACTACTGGCTTAATGAAGGGCTCCTTTCATGTTGCACAGACATAAAAAAAATAAAAAGGGGAAGCACCAAGGGAGATATTGACTTTTTGAAGGGTTCCCTTTGTGCTGTGCAAGCCCATTATGGGCACATTGAGAATGACAAGCCTAGGTCCAATAGGTTGAAAGAACTCATTATGATTACTATGTAGATGAAGGAGAAATGATTTTATCTTTAC
>APFE030825133.1:1139-21919 GCA_000404065.3 Pinus taeda | reverse complement strand
TATCATCTCTTTAAAAATGGAATTGAATACATTGTCAAGGCACACATAATGAAGACAAGCTTGGATTTAATCAATGTAATTCAAATGAAAAGACTCCTAAGTTCAAGTACAAAGTATGTTCTCATGTTTATTAAAGAACAACCTAAAGATAAATATGATGCTTTTCAAGGGTGTGATTCTCAGTTTATGGACAAATTGGTTGAAATAGTAGATTCTTATAAAGAATGGTTTAAATAACCAAAAAGTCTACCTCCAAAATGAGAAATACAACATGAGATTCAATTACAATCTGATGCCCCTCTTCTGAATATTGGTATGTATCGTATGTCAGTCATAGAAAATGAAGAAACTAAGAAACAAATTCAGGAGTTGGTTGATAAAGGCTTCATTCAACCTAGTTCTTCTCCATGTGGATCATCGATCATATTTGTCACTAAGACAGACAAAACTTGGAGAATGTGTGTTGATTCTAGAACCTTAAATAAAATCACCATTAAGAACATGTATCCTCTTCTGAGAATAGATGATTTGCTTGATCAGTTAAAGAATGCTGTATACTTTACAAAACTGGATTTAAGAAGTGGTTATCATCAGATTCGTATGGCAGAGAATGATGTATGGAAAATTGCATTTAAGACTAGACACGCGCTTTATGAATGGTTGGCTATGCCGTTTGGTTTATGCAATGCTCCAACAACTTTTATGAGAGTAACGAATGATGAGTTTCGTCCTTTTCATGATAAGTTTGTCATAGTTTATTTGGATGATATTCTTATTTTCAGTTCAAGATTGGAAGAACATGTAAAGCATGTTAAACAGGTTTTTGATGTGTTGCAAATAGAAACTATATCTCAAACTTTCTAAGTGTGAATTTGGGAAAAATTCCTTAGTTTATCTTGGTTACATAGTTGTAGGAGGTCATTTTAAAATAGATCTAGCTAAAATTGATGTAATCATTAAGTTGTCAAGACCTCAAAATGTGACGAAAGTTAGAAGTTTCTTGGGTGCAATTCAATATTGGAGGAAATTTATTTCTCATTTCTCTTTATTGCATCACCACTTCATGCTTTAAGAAGTTCCAAAGTTTCTTTCGAGTGGGGAGGAAAACAACAAAAAACATTTGATACTTTAAAGCAGAAAATTGTGACAACTCCAATCTTAGTGTTACCATACCTTCAATAGCCATTTGAAATAGAAATTGATGCTAGTGGGTATGCAATGGGTGCAGTGTTATTGCAAAAAGGAAAGCCTATTTGTTTTCTTTCATAAACATTTTCTAAAGCAGTTGCTAACTATCCAACATAGAATTGTATGCATTAGTGGAAAGTGTTAAAAAACAGAAACTTTATTTCATGGGTAAAGGAACAATGATTCATACAAATCATTAGCCACTTCAGTGACTTCAATCTCAAACTAAGTTGCACCAGTCTTGACATTATAGATAGATGGGGTTTTTGCAGCAATTCCACTTAGTAATCAAATATAAGAAAGGTACCACTAATAAAGTAGTTGATATGTTATCAAGACTTTCTTTGAATGCTTCAATTATTTTGCAAAATAGTCCCTTAGCACATGAAAGCTACATTGAACAATATGCTGGAGATATAGATTTCAAAGTTGTTTATGAATCACTAACTCATGGTGCTTAGGTGGAACAAGTGAATTCTCATGTTCATGATAGGTTACTATACCATCTTGGCAAGTTGTGCATACCATAGGGAGAAAGAGTGCATGTGATCAATGAAGCAAATTCTTCTCGTGTTTCAGGGCATTTTGGTGTAGGTAAGACGATGACACAGTTGCAAAGGTATTGCTATTGGCCTTGAATGAATGAAATAGTTGCTAAGTACATCAAAGGTTGTGTCGTGTTCAACAAGCAAACCAAACAACAAAAAGTTAGGTTTGTATATGCCACTTCTAGTTCCTTCTAGACCATGGGAAAATATATCTATGGATTTTGTAGGACTTCCTATGTCTAGAAAAGGGCATGATTATTTGTATGTTGTGGTTGATAGATCTAGAAAAATGTGTATTCTTGTTCCATGTAGAAAGCAAGTTACTGCTGAACATATTGCATAATTGTTCTTTCAAAATTTATGGGTTCATTTTGGGTTGCCTACTTCTATCATTTTAGATTGGGACTCTCGTTTCATGGGAGAGTTTTGGTCCACTTTGTGGGGACTCATGGACACTAAGTTGAAAAAGAGCACAACTTTTCATCCACAAACTGATGGGAAAACATGTAAAAAAGGCCTTGCAAGCCAAGTGACAGTGTCTCAGTGTGACACGTGGTAGTCAACAAAGGTGGTCAAATGTCAACACAGGGACATGTCAAGGTTGGTCGGATGCGCAGGTCAGGGTTGAACCCGCGACCTCTGCCAATACAGTGCAAAACCTTACCAACACACTTATGTATTTCATTTATGAAAGTTTGGGCACAAAACTATATTAATGTTATGATACTATAGTAAGTGGGGGTAGGGTGGTGGAGCCGGCCACATCTGGTGGCCTCTCCAAGCCAAAGAGTGATGGTTTAAACAACGCTAACAACATTCTATATATAGCAGAGTATGGTTATGGTTATCCAAATGACGCGAAAGTATTAATAACATGGCACGTCACAACCACGGGTACCAACGTGGTTCCACTGTCGATATGGTTGAAATACATGCCATCCATATATATATATATATCACCAACCATAGTATTTAAACCATAGCACATTGGCATATTCCAGTGTGAACAAAGGATGCACGGAAGAAGCTTGAGCTGAACAATAAGAAGTTGGGGATATTTGTGGGGGTACACTGAATACACCTCAACAACATTGGGGTTACTTCGCTACTGTTTAGAGGACAGTGGTTCACAGAGATCTTAAGTTTGATGAGTAGAAGGCCATGAAAGTTTCCCTTTAGAGGGAGTTCCAACTACATGTTGTGGAGGAACTGTTGGTTCCTAAGGAGGAGGAGCCTCAGACTGATGCGGAGCAGCCGCATGCAGAGGTTCTAGGAGTGGAGACATCCACTCAAGCAGATTCTTCTAGAGATGGACATAAGCACACAAGAGAAGCTGACAAATTGTTGGAGGATGTGAGAGAGAATGTGGGAGCACCATCTTCTCAGTGTAGACAGAGGAGGTCACCTGAGAGGTACGCTGGATACATGGCCCTTGCTGGGGAATGTGTTGAGACCGAGCCATCTTCCTTTGAGGAAGCAGTGCAGCATCCAATTTGGGTTGATGCTATGGTGGAGGAGTATGACTCCATAGTTAGTAACAGTGTTTGGGACGTGGTTCCGAGACTGACGAACAAGGCAACTGTGAGTTCCCGTTGGCTTTACAAGGTAAAGCAAGTTGCTGATGATGGGAGGATCATGTTGCTGCAGTATATTTCGATAGAGGAGCAAGATGCTGACATTTTGATAAAGGCATTGTCAAAGTGTAAATTCGAGTTCCATAGAGACAGGATCGAGGTGGAAGATAATCCCTTTTTTGTTGAGAGGGAGTGTTGAAATATGGCAACAAGAATATTCCAATTTAATTTATCCTTGAATTAGATTGTGAATTATAATCAAATTTAGTTTTAAAAACTACTAGGAAATAATTAATTAATTCTTTTTGAATTAATTAGTTGGAGAAATTCAAGTTAGAAGCCTTTCTGAAGTCATGCATGAGTTATCCCGTAAATTAAGGAGATAAGATTGAGTTATATTTGAGTTGTAATTAGTTAACTCAGTTTATTGAGTTAAGTCCAGTTAAATTAGTTCCAAACTATTTGAGGAACTAATAGTGAGTTAACAATCAGTTGATGCATGCATGCAGTCAACTAGTGCTACTCCAGTTAACTGAAGATTCCCTCATCAGAAACTCATGCATGTCTATTCTGAGAAAGACCCAGTTGAGATTAATGTCAAGGACAATGTACTATCAATTGCGTGTGTTTTCTCAAAGATAAAACTCATGCATGTAGTCAAGGATAAATTCTTAAGGATTGCGCAGTTTTGAAGTGTGTGAGATCAGAGTTTTCCACTTGGTAGCAGAGAATCATCTACAAGGAACAACGCAAGGAAGTAGGAGCTTGGAGGGCAAAGAAGAAGGCTGGAGAGCAGCCAACATTGCCTTTGAGCATGTGTGAGGATTGTACTGAGAGCTGGCTAGCTGTGAGAGCTAAGGCTTTGTATAATTCCTATGTATCTCCACATGTATGATAATACAATAGAGTGGGGTTTTTAGTTGAGGCCTTCCCCAAAGTATTTTCATGTGTATTGTGCACTGATTCTTCTTCTTCTGGTTATATTTTTCAACTCGATCTTTAAGTTTCCGCAAATTGATAGTAGAAGTAGGTTATAGTATTATGCTTTGATTTATATTGCATTATCGGGTTAACCTACTTCAGATTTTCTACACTCGAGTGACCGACTCCACGGCCCATCCTCACGACATTGTGAACTTCAAGGCAAAAGTGTCCTAACACCTTCTAGCCGAAGTCATGCAATAACTGTTAGTAGGTTGAATCAGGGATGATGTCCTACCCCTCCCATGACAATTTAATATGCTCTGTGCAACCCCATCACACATGTATGAGTTGTTTGGTCAAGCATGTAACTGATCCCTGCAACCATTAACACACCATTAGTAATTGTACCAACATATTATTTGAAACTTTTTTTTGTTGGAAATGTATTCAAATAATCAAACTAGAATTTTTCCATGGTGGTTTCACTGCCACACTCTTAACCAATTGTCAATAACATATGGTCACAAGATAAATTACTAAATACAAGCATGATAAATGACATCAAATCATGACAACCATAATATCATACTGTCAACATAGTCTACTGAACTTGGAAGAACACATAATAGATCTTCATCACATAAAATAATGATAATAATAATAACTGGATTATGAACTCTAATGTCCTCAAAGAATAGGTGTATATCATAATATTGTCTCAGAGTTGGAGTAGTGTCTATCACAATTCAACTATAGTGGGGCACTACAATAGTGGGGAAACAATTATTCATGATAACAAGATACAAAAACCCCAAACCACAAGCTTAAGTCACATGTGTAGGCCTTTATCATATAAAAGTGGCCTTTGTACACATATATGACCATATGACATACATGTCAATGTATGGGTAGAGTACTAGTCAAATATGTTTGGAGTCTAACTAGGAGCTTATGATTTGATCACTGTGGGTAGGTTTGACAAGAAAATCATCAAGGAAGAACCCTGTGAAGGAAGGCAAGAAAAAAGAGAAAGACAAAAAAAAAAAAAGAAGCCTGTCCAAGGGAATGAGACAAGCACTTGTGGAGAAGAAAATACTAGCATGAATAACATAGACGAGCACTGGTGGGGGTGCGAGAGTAGAGTAGAGAGATAGAGAGGAGTCTCTCGTGTGGACAAGACACCTAGTACATGACACAATAACCCGTGCGTGAATTTAGTTTGCTTGATTTGGTGAAAAAATTTAGTGTTAGTTTTTAACCTAATCTAGATGGCCGACTAAAACTGGTGTGGAATTTGTCTGAGTTATGCACAAAAGCACTAAGGGAAGTAACGGGGGACTACTGGCTTAATGAAGGGCTCCTTTCATGTTGCACAGACATAAAAAAAATAAAAAGGGGAAGCACCAAGGGAGATATTGACTTTTTGAAGGGTTCCCTTTGTGCTGTGCAAGCCCATTATGGGCACATTGAGAATGACAAGCCTAGGTCCAATAGGTTGAAAGAACTCATTATGATTACTATGTAGATGAAGGAGAAATGATTTTATCTTTACACCATTGATGTTCTGAGAGAGAATTTCCATTTGGGTGCTTGTTATGCAGGAAGTTGATAAACCACACAAAGCGTCTGGGAAAGCTCTAGGGGTTAGTGGGAGTTTAAGAAAGCTGAAAAGTTTGATTTGATGAAGGAGAATGGATTTCATAAATCCACCCTGTAATGCTAAGTGAGAACTTCCCTCATGGCTTCTTGGTCTGGATCAGGGGTGGCCATCTGCAATAAACATTGCGGTGTAAATGAGCCTATGTTGGGGTCGAATGTGGCTCACCCTTCATTAGTTGTAGGAAACATATGATCTCTGATTAGATGACTACCCTTGTGGAATTCAAATTTGTAAGGTAAATCATGTTAAATGAAATAGAACAGATGTTGATCAAATGTGTACTTTTTTATGTTTTCCTATTGATTGGACATCATGGTTTATTTGATACATGGTCATGGCATGAATTGGTACATATGCCTACTTGTTTATCTTTAATGTGCTCTTATGATATTCTTTTCATGATGATGGATATGGATGAAATGATTCACATGAGCATGGGCTGATATATATCTAGTCTTGGTTATTGTTATTGTCTAAGGTTGTGCAGGACTTTACCAAGTAGTATTATGTGGTTGAGAAGACAAGGGAGGTTAAACCCTTAGTCCCATGGATAGCCAGGATGGCTAGTTGGTTGTGAAAGAATTTTAGTGAGTCTTAATCAAGGAGCTTGGTTTTCTCTAGATAGGCTAAAGAAGGATCGAGTTTTCTATGGTGCTTACAAGATCTTGTTAATGAAGTGGACTTAGAAATAAGAGAAACTACCTAAATTGCAAGGCGAGGATTGTAACAACCACATGTTAAAGTTCCATGTAATAAATGGGCATTGTAAAAGGAAAAAATAAAAACAATGTGACGGGACATGTATTCCAAGCTGAATGGAGGGGAAAGCATTATATTGGGATCCACTTGTGGTTTATTATTGGCTATGGAAATTGGCATTACTAATGGAAAAGGAAAAAGGAAATAAATGGAAATTAATACAAGAAATAAAGGAAAATAGGAGAAAAGGAAGATGAAGGGATAGGAATATGCATGTAAGGGAAAATGTAAAAAAAAAATTAAAGGAAAAAGAAAAGAAAATGAGAGAGAACATTCACACACACACTTGGATATCCTAGCATTCACTTAGAGAAGAAGAGAGCAAGAGGGAGAAAAATCACTTGGACACAAGGAAGGCAAAAGAAAGAAATCAAGAGACAAGCAAGGGAGCACAAGATAAATATTGGACAACAGTAAGAAAGGGCATAAATCAAGCAAATAAAGATCAACCGGCAAGAGGATTTTGCAGGTAATACATTGCATGTTTCGTTATCTTGCTGGGATGTGAATGCATGGTTTGTACATTGTTTTATTGGTTATGTTTGCTATCATTTCCATAGAATTTTCCTGGATTGACAATGGTATACAAACTTGCCTTTGGCATTTCCTGAATAGCCATGGTATAATGGGTTTTCATTTTGGTTGAGCTTTGGATTGTTGGTGGCTTTAGATCTAGTTGAGGTGGTCTTAAGAAAATATGAAGGGTTGAGGGTGGAGATGGTTTTCTTTGGGAAGTTCTTGACAAGTGGGTGGATAAAGGAAAATTCCTCTAGGTATGGTGAAGAAACCTTGAAGTATTTGATATTGTATTGGTTTTGGTGATTTCTGGACCGATTCAGGTGAAATCACTATGGTTGAAGGTGGAGGTGGCTTAACCTTTGGAATGCCTGGTTGGTTTTGTCTTGGTTGATCCCATGTGACCTAACGTTCATGCTTGGAATATGGCATGAGGGTGATTAGATGAAAGAAAGATTAGGTTCAGTTCAATTTATGGTCGGGTGGTACCTAGAAGTCCCTGGCTTGGTTGGTTTTATGCATATGTTAGTATGTGTTATTTCTTATTAAGATCAACGAGAACACATATTGGTTACTATGTTGATTTTGTGACTGTTTTGTCATGGATTCATTCTAGTTACATGTTGGATATAGGCACGATACATTCTTATTATATGATGTGCTCTTGTTATGGATCTTGTTCATGGTTTGATAAATTATTGAATTGGTATATGAATGCATGAGATAAAAAGTGTTTGTGGCAGCTAGCTTGAGACGACAGTGAGTCTTCTTGATGTTTCTATAATGAAACTAAGGAAACCATTAACAATTATGCATTCATGACCTATAGTTACTATGTTTACCATGTGTTTTTCTAAATTATTATTATGCATTTGGTAAGCTTGAGTAAGATAAAAGCTTGGAAATAGAGTTTGAAGCCTCGTATAGATGACTGATAGAGTTCTAGGCAGCTGGCTTGTGGGCTAGCCTTGAAAATCTAGAACCAAGTTTCTGGATGTAGGCATAGAATAGGGAAATTTTGCATGTAGCTACATAGAGAATGGGTTGTGTGTGTGGATGGAGCCTTCTGACCGAATGGATTGGTTGGCATGCCTGTGGCTGGGAGGTAAAGCCAGGTAAAAAGATAGTTCTAGCTTAGGGAAAGATCATCAGTGGATGTTGTCTGACATCTGGGTGACCATGTGTCCTTGGGAGGTTGTAGTAAGTTTTAGGATAGTAGACCTCACTTCCATAACTAGAATTTGGATGTTGGGTCATGCATAGTAACTCTCATCTCATGTTTACCCTGGTGAAATTGTAAAAGTGGGGTGGGTATTTACGGAGTGGTATCAGAGCCATGTTTACAACATTGGACCTTGGGGTAAATGCAGGTTGTTATGAATGCATGTCCGTTGTCTATATATTTTCTATGCATGAATGTTAGATATTTATTGTTATTATTATGATATCCATGTATGAGATGATATGCTTGTGATGTTGTATCATGCTAATATGAATTGGCCTCTGCAGATGCAATAGGCTCACCAAAAGTAAGTTGAGGTAATGATTTTATTTAGATAAGAAAAATTGAAGGCCAAGAGATGAAGAGTAGAATAGTTGAGTATAGTTCATATGACTCCCCGTAAAGGCCAAAAGAGACATTAGTGGACTGGGAGAAGTCACTTGAACAATAGGGAGAGAGGGACTCTCCTAAAATAACATATACATTGAGAAGTGTGAAGGCAAAGATCATAAGTTGCAAGGTAGATAACGAGAGGTTGGTTGAAGCACAGGAAGGTATTTTGAAATATTAAGAAAATAAAGCTAAAGTCAATGTCGTTATTCTTTAGAGCCTTTCCGATCTTCATAAGTGGGGATAACTAGGGATCAGTCATGGGGACAGACAAGAAGAAAGGACTAATGGTGTAGATTGAAGTAGATCTCAGAAAAAGTATAGATTGAACATGGATGATACAATGAAGAGTGGAAGAGTCTTAGATACACCTGAGAGGAAGGCTAGTACTTATGTATTTTATTCTAGGCCTGCTTCTAGGAGACATCATTTTCATCACTTCCAACATCATTATAGGAGTGAGAAGGGGAACTTGCCAGAAGAGTTAAAGAAATCCAAGCCTCCTACTATCGATGGCGAGATGACCAAGTCAGAAGATACAGAAACATGGATGCTTGGGATGAGGAAATTCTTCATAATTCATGATTACTTTGAGAATATGAAAGCCAAGATATCCATTTTCAGTCTCAAAGGAAAATTAGATATCTGGTGGGAAGGTGTCAATCATGTTAGAGGTATCAAGGAAGAATTTGAAAGACTCTTCAGGAAGAAGTACTTTTCTGAGAGATATTATGATGGAAAGGCCAAGGAATTTTATGAGCTCAGGATGGGTTCCATGATAGATGAAGAATATACAACTAGATTTGCAGAGTTGTTGAGATATATGCACTATCTTAAGGATGAGAAAGCAAAAATCAAATATCCAAAGGTTCATTAGAGAATTACCATTAGAATTCAAAGACCAAATTGAGTTTGATGAGCCTCAGTCACTAGAGGAAGCTATTAGGAAGTTGAAGCATTGTTATGAACAGTCAAAGCGCAAGATCATGTTCAAGTGTGGCTGGAAGGGTAACGAGAAGACTAAAGGAAAATGGCCTAATAAGCGAGGAAGATCTCAGGATGCAAGTGACAAAGAAAATGTGTCACCTCATAAAAAGTTTAGTGCAACAAAGAAAGGGCATGGGTCTCAGCCTATGGAGCAGTAGAATAAAGGCAGTGGTAGAGAATCATTGAAGTGTTGGATTTGTGTTAGAGATCATCACAAGGATTGTCCTTTGTATCATGGTGGTAGGCTTAAGATCTATAGTGAACAAGAGGCACATACATTTGGGGATGTAGGTTAGAGCGTTCCCTAGATCTATGAAGTAGTTGATAATAGGCAGGTAGACCTTCAAGAATCCATATTCAAGATGGAAGATAAGCTTCGTGATCAGGTTGTTTATATTTTGATTGATCCTAGATTGAATTATATCTATACTAGTTCTGAACTGGTGGATCCATGTCGGTTGAATAAGGAAGTGCATTCAAAATCTTGGTTGGTGCAGTTCACTACAAGGACCAAGGGAAGAGTTCATCATTGGGTGAAGTCTTATGCATTTGAGCTTAATGGCATGCCTACATCATCAAATTTGAATTTGCTTCCTTTGGGTTCACATAATATGCTACGAGGCATGGATTAGCTATTTATTCATAGGACCAAGGTAGATTTGTATAAAAAGGCCATTGAGTGCCTGACGAGGATGGATAAAAGAGAATATTGCAGGGAAAGAAGAAGCCTACCTTAGTGAGGATGTTTACATCCATGCAAGCCAAGCGCAACCATAGGAAAGGATTTTTATTGTTTACAGTACATGTTTCTAGTGACAAAGGAAAGGAGGATGAGGATGATGAAGTATTGAGGAGGTATCCTACCTTACAAAAATTTCACGATGTGTTTCCTGCAAAGATTCCAGAGCTGCCTCCTCATAGAGAGGTGTATTTATCTATTGATTTGATGCCAGGAGTAGCACCGACAGATGAGGCTCCTTACAAGATAAGCATGCCCAAGTTGGTGGAATTGAAGTTACAACTTAAAGAGATGCTTGATAAGGGATACATAAGGCACAATGTAGCTCCTTGGTGTGCATTAATGTTTTTTTTAAAGAACAATGATGATACTCTTAGATTGTTCCTCGGATTATCTCATATTGATGATTTTTTGATCAGATGAAGGGAGCTGCAGTATATTTGAAGATTGATATGAGATCAGGATATCATCAAGTGCACATCAAAGAAGAAGACATTTACAAGGCTGAATTTTGTACACAATACGGGCACTATGAGTTTGTGATGGTTCCTTTTAGTATTACCAATGCTCCAACCACCTTGATGTGTTTGATGAACAATGTGTTGTGCCCTTAAATGGATAAGTTTTTGATAATATTTATTGATGATATATTGGTATATTCAAAGAATGAGGAGGAGCATCTGGCAACAGTGTTGAGATTGTTGAGAAAGCATAAGATGTATGCCAAGATCAGAAAGTGTAGCTTCTTTTAGACTCAGATTCATTACTTGGGACATGTTGTTTCCAAGGAGGGGATAATAGTGGATCCATAAAAGATTAATGTTATCATTGAGTGGCCAGCTCAGAAGAATGTGGATGAGGTCAGATCATTCATGGCACTAGCATGTAATTACATGAGGTTCATTAGGATCTTCTCCAAGATTATCTATCCTATCACATCTTTGCAACGAAAAAGGAAATAAGTTTGAATGGAAAACTAAGTGTCAATTACCAATGCTTTAGTTTTGAAGATTGCATATCCTGATAAGGAGTTTGTGGTTTGTACAAATGCTTGCAAGGAATCACTTGGTGGAGTCCTGATGTATGAAGGGCAGGCGTTGTGCTATGAATCACATAAGTTGAATGAGCATGAGGAGAATTATGTGACTCATGCTATTGAGTTGGAAACTATCATTCATGCACTGAAGATGTGGAGACATTATCTCCTTGGCGGGAGGTTCATTTTGATGAATGATCATAGTGGACTAAGGTACTTGTTTGACCAACCCACTACTGAATGCAGGGAAAGCTAGATGGTTGGATACTCTCAATGAGTTTTATTTTTGAGATCAGGTACATCAAGGTAAAGAGAACCGAGTTGTGGTTGCTCTCAATAAGAGAGTGCAGGTGAATCATATTTCAACTATGAGCCCTTATGGGACAAAATTGCAAGAGCATATATTACATGCAAGTTAGCATGATGAGAGGTACCAACAACTGAAGAAGAGATTGAAATGGAAAGGTGAAGGTGATAGGGATGAGGAGTATCACCTCATAACATAAGGCTTAGTTAAATTCAGGAGCAAGATTTATGTGCTTGAAAATTGTGAGTTGAAGAAGTTTATCTTGAGGGAGTTTCATGTCAAACCATATTCAGGCCACCCATCGAAAGACTTTGAAAACCATCAATAAGTTCTACTATTGGCCGAATTTGAAGTAAGAGTTGGCCGAGTTTGTTGCTAAGTGCTTGGACTGTTAGAAGGTGAAAGTTGAATGCAAGCAGCCAACTTGTTTGTTGTATCCTATTCTGATTCCAAAATGGAAATGGGAGGCCATTTCCATGGATTTCATTACAATTTTTCCCTGGAAATCAAGACAACATGAATCCATCATGGTTATCGTTGAGATGTTGAGCAAGGTAGCTCACTTCATTGTAGTGAAGTCTAATAATTCAACTAGTGAAGTGGATCAAGTATTCATTAAGGATATAGTGAGGTTGCATGGATTTCCCAAGAGGATTATATCAGATAGAAATGCCAAGTTCACTTCTAGGTTTTGGAAGGAGTTGTTTGCAGGCTTGGAGATAGAGTTATCCTTCAATAAAACTTATCATCCATAGACAAATGGATAGACAAAGAGGGTTAACAAGATTTTGAAGAATATGTTGAGAATGTATGCTATGCATTAGTAGAGGAAGTAGGAGGAGTATCTTCCACTGGTAGATTTTGCTTATAATCATGGGTATCAGGAATCCTTGAAGATGATTCCATTTGAGGCTCTCTATGGGAGGAGTTGTAACACTCCTATCAGTTGGAGTGATCCAGTGAACAGGGTGTTGATTGGACTAGATATGTTAAGGGAGATGGAGCAGGAGATGCAGGTTATCAAAAGGAATTTGAAGGTAGCACAATACATGCAAAATAATTATGCATATCAACATAGGGCATTCAATGAATTTTAGGTTGAAGAGCACGTGTACTTGCGTATCAAGTCCAATAAGATCTCCTTGAAGATTAGATCATGTCCTAAGTTGGCACCTTGGTAATGTGGGCCTTTTGAGATCCTTGAGAGGATTGGACCAATGGCCTACAAAATTGCTTTGCCTCCATCAGTGAAAGTCCATGATGTTTTCCATGTTTCATTGCTTAAAATATATTTACGAGATGCTGATTAGTCTGTATGGCAGGTGGAACCAAAAGGAGAGTTCCATCTAGAGCCTTTATGCATCCTATAATGAAAGAATCTCATGCTCAGGAACCAAGCAATAGAGCAAGTTAAAGTGCAATGAAAGCACTTTGGACCCGATGAAGCTACATGGGAGATGGATGATCAAATGCGAGCATTATATCATTATTTATTTGTTGGTTGAAGCAAACGAGTTTTTAGTATGTGTGTGTGTGTGCATGTCATTGTAAATACTTCATCGAACTGTGTTTATAAAGCTCCAATAAGCAATATATTAATCATGTTTTCAACAATTTGTCATTGTAAATATTGCATCGAGCTGGGTTATAAAGCTCCATAAGCAATATGTTTGCCAGGTTCAACAATTTTGGCTGGTCATAAGTGTCATAGAACATCGAGGACAATGTTCCCCCAAGGGGGAGGGGTTTGTAACAACCTCAGGTTAAAGTTCCATGTACTAATAAATGGGAATTATAAAAGGAAAAAATGAAACCATGGTCATGGGACACTTATTCCAAGATGAATGGAGGGGAAAGCATGATATTGGGATACACTTTTGGTTTATTATTGGCATTGGTAGTGAAAAAGGAAAAAGGAAATAAGTGGCAATTAATACAAGAAATAAAGGAAGATAGGAGAGAAGGAAGATGGAGGGACAATAATATACATGCAAGGGAAAATGAAGAAAAAGTAAAGGAAAAATAAAAGAAAAGGAGAGAGAAAATTCACAACCACTCTTGGACATTCTAGCATTCACTTAGAGATGGAGAGAGCAATAGTGAGAACAAGCACTTGGACACAAGGTAGACACAAGAAAGCAATAAAGAGATAAGAAAAGCAACACAAGAGGAAATTGGACAACAGTAAGCAAGGAAATAAATCAAGCAGAGAAAGAGAAATCAACAAGATATTTTTGCAGGTAACATGTTCCATGTTTGGTTATCTTTTTGGGATGTGAATGCATGGTTTATGCGTTGGTTTATTGGTCATGTTTCCTGTCATTAGCATAGGATTGTCCTTCATTGATAGTGGTATACATCCTTATCTTCTCCATTTCCTAAGTAACCATGGTATGGTGGGTTTTCATTTTGGTTGATCTTTGGATTGCCATTGGATTCATATCTGGTTGCAGTGGTCTCAGGAAAATCCCAAGGGTTAAAGGTGGAGATGGTTTTATCTAGGAATCTCTTGACAGGTGGGTTAAGATAGGAAAATTCTTCTGGGTATGGTGAAGAATCCTGAGGCATCCAAGCTTGTGTTGGTTTTGGTGATTTTTGGATTGGTTTAGGTGAAATCACTGTGGTTGGTGGTGGTGGTGGTTCAACATATGGATCACATGGTTTATTTTGTATTGGTTGATCCCATGTGATCCCACATTCATGCTTGGAATATGACACAGGGGGTGATTGGATGAAAGAAAGATTTATTTCAGCCCAATCAATGGTCGGGTGGTATGTGGAAGTCCCTGACTTGGTTGGTTTTATCATATGTTAGTATGTGTTATTTCTTATTGAGATCAATGAGTACACATATTGGTTATTATCTTGATTTTGTGACTGGTTTTTCATGGATTCATTATGGTTAAATGTTGGTTATAGGCATGGCACATTCTTATTATATGATGTGTTCTTATTATGTATCTTGTTCATGGTTTAATAAATTATTGAATGGGTATATGAATGCATGGGATAATAAGTGTTTGTGGAAGCTATTTTGAGAAGGAAGTGAGCCTTCTTAATGATTATCTGATGAAACTAAGGAAACACTTATCACATATGCATTCATGACCTATAGTTATTGTGTTTTTTTAAATGATTATTGTGCATTTGGTAAGCTTGAGGAAGATCAAAGCTTGGAAAAAATGTATGATGCCTCATACAAATGAATGATAGAGTTTTGGGCTGTTGGATTATGGGCTAGCCGTGAATATCCGCAACAGAGTCTTTGGCCATATGCATAAAACAAGGAAATTTCAACTATAATCACACGGAGAATGGGTTGTGCGAGCGACTGGAGCCTTCTGACCGCATGGACTAGTTGGCATTGGTGGGAGGTAAAGTTAGGTAAAAGGATAGTTCCAACTTAGGGAAAAACCATCAGTGGATGTTGCCTGACAATTAGGTGATCAGGTGTCCCTGGGAGGTTGCAGTAATTTCTAGTATAGTAGACCCCGCTTCCATAATTGGAACTTGGATGTTGGGTGGGGTGTTACAAGGAATTAGAGAAAATAATATTCAAAAAACATTTAATGGAAAGTGTTATAAAGTTCATTAAGTAACTCTTGAAGGGTGGAACTCTATTTAAGAACTTGAAGTAGGCTTGTGTGGCCTTTCTTGATCATGCTTAGGACTTCTTAGGCCAACAAAGGTATTGAAAAATTATGAAGTGTCCCTAATTGACTGCTAATAGTTTAAATATTTCACCAGTTTGGATGAAAATGTCTGAAGGCCTCAAATGGGTTTAAACTATATTAATGACCTTCTTTGATTCCTTGAAGAAGGGCTTAGTTTGTGGCAGTGAGATAAAGTATTTTGGAGGCTGTCATGGTTAGCGATGACCTTGCAACTTTGAAATTGTTATGGATAGTCCATTATCCTATCAAAACCTACATCAAGTTCTCACTCCATGCATGCCATGTCACTCGAGGCCTGTAGTGTATTTTGATAGATCTCGAGTGACATGGCATGATGGCATGGTTGATGATGAAGTGAGATGTCATGGCTTGGAATGGAAAAATTCATAAGCATAGCAGTGCTATAGTGGTAGTTGACGTGGTACAATTGAGGATGCAAACATGTGAAGCAATGACATGTGGAAAAGGACTAGTTCGTGTTTGCCACATGGTAGTAATACATATGATGAAATGACATTTGGATGATATATTTTCAATTAGGCATAACTTTGGATCCAAATATTGTATTTGGATGAAATCTATATCTTGGAAAGCTCTTGATGAGTAAAAGACAATGATGGCCTCTAAAATACGTTTTAACGTGGTTGAATAAGAGGAATTTTGATAATTACCATTTCCATAAAGTAATCTTAGAGGTCATGTATGGATACCACACATCCTTAATTCAGAATTAAGGGATTGGGTATGTTACAAATGGTATCATAGAAACCAGGTTCAACACTTGGACGGAATGGGCTTAGGGGAGATAAAATTATTAGAGTTGTGGTTCAAACACTAGGCCCATAGGGCCAAAAATACACCACAAATATGAATTTAAATCTGTATTACAAATGGCATCAGAGCTAAGGTTCAACACATGGGCTAGATGGGCTCAAGAGAGATGAAGAAAATATCAGAGATTTGGTTCAAACCCTAGGCCTAGAGGGAAAGATATCCACTGCATAGATGAATTTGGAGCTTCGATACAAATGGTAACAAAGTAAAGTTCAAACACTGGACTTGGATGGGCGACATATAGATCATTCGTATTATGGACCAACATTATTCATTAAGTGCCAGAGATAAAACATAGAGATTTAATTTTTAGAGCAATGGATTAGAGATAAATGACATAGTCGAGGTATTAGAGAAAGGAGTACACAATAAGGATGGACAATATGGGAATCAATATTACTAGATACAACATAATGGGCGATTGGTATAATTTCATGAGATTCATGACATGTGTAATATATATATGATAAGTTATGGAGGTAATATGCAATTAATGAATAAATTCAATGGATTATTGATTGCCAAAATTATGAAGAATACAATCAGGATACTAATGAGACTTCCCCTAAACAACTCATTTGAATGATAATGGCACAAGCATATGGAAAAGTGATGTAGACATGATTATGAAGGAGAATCCACCAATTTATCTCTTTCTCTTTTGAATGTTTTTCTCAAGTTTTGAAAATGCTATTATATGCCAATAAATAAAGAGCATAGGCATGTCAAGATTGCAAGAGATTGAATAACCAAAAATGCATATGCATTAATAGACATGGATGCATAATATAATGAATGAGAATACATACATCATGAGTGAATGTTTGGAGTAATTTTTTGTCATAAGAGAATTTTGATGGCTAATCATGGTTAATGATTAACATGTAACCATGAACATGTTGGTTGTATGGCTATAGAAGCTAATGAGGGTGTGGTATATAATCTTGTGGATAATGTTTGCGTTCTGTATTTTTGAGGTTGAGGGAGTAAACACATAGAACAACATCAAAACCAATTTGGAAGATGGGATCTAGCCCTGCCAACTTTAGAGAGGGATCTCTCTATAAAGTTTAACTATGTTTTATGTGAATTTTAGGCTATTACGATACTGATTATTTTTGATTGGATTTCTTGGTTGATTAAATTGCTATAATTCCATTGGGATATGGAGTCTAAAGATTAACTGGATCTGCATCAAATTTTGAAGGAGTTGGATCTTTCAGAAATTTAAATGGATTATGAAACATAAGAAATGTAAGATTCAATAGAAACTAAGGAGCAATGAAGAATTCCTTAATTTGACTTCAGTAGAAAACATATAAATTACTAACAACTAAAATAGGGTGTTGTGTATAGCATATCCTATTGATCACAATTTCTGTTATGTAATTAATATTTTCATAAATAACATAGAAAAGAGACAGTGATTAAACACATAAACCGAATAAAAACATCACCATTTCGTACACCACATGAACCTTGTGAAAATGTCCCTGTATTATTAATGCTCCCAACAACTTTGAAAAATTACAATTTGTAGAGGAAATTATATTCAACAATCAACTTCTTTTACTTCAAATGATGAAGTATTTATACAAATTCTAAACTAAAATATCTTGAAAAAATATCAAGATTTGTTTACAAATATTTGAAACTGTATTACACAAACACAACTGAAATATAGGACATTTAAAACTAATGAATCTACTTGGCACTATCTTTGTGGATTGCTGGATACAAAGAAGTGCAATTCGAATTTGATAACAACTCTTATGTGATGAGGTGGCATCTAAGTCACTAATTGTCTTTGATATTTTTCCTCCCAAAATTCTGAAACATAGGGTCTTGTAATACCTTTGTATATCCCAAACCATAATATTTGTTATAAAATTTAGAGAGGTTTTTGTAAATGATGACGTTGGAAACAAAAACCTCTTTCTTTTTTTGAAAATTCATTTCCACTTGCTCAGAAACTGCATTTGAAAACACTAATTGAAAACAGGAAAATTTGGTAAAATATACCTGAAAAGATTCATATGAATCTCCCAAATCGTAACATATGTTACACAACTGAGATATTTTTTGTGCATAAGGATGTTAGCAACAAAAAATTCTTTCAGATTTTGAAAATTCATTCTCAGTTGTTTGTAAACCATGTTTGAAATTATGGTGATGTATAGGGAAAAACATAGTTTTACTTGACCATGAAACATACATATGATGTGGATGCGAGAGGTGACATGGAGGTGGGGAATAATGTGGAGGCACATGGTTGGAAAAAATATGATTAGGTGGCAGAATAGGAGTGGAAAATGAGGAGGAACATGGCAGGTGGATGTTGGTGTGGGAGTAATTAGGTGGAGGATACGTGGCGGGAGTGAAGTGGCGATTGAGTGGAAGTGGGGGGTGACATAATCGAGAAGGCAGTTTGCGGCAAGGAGCGGATACCGCTTTCGGAGGGGGGTAGAGGCGGATTGTAGTATTAGTGAGGAGGTTTGAAATACTCTGAGGGAGACATGTAGTAGTAGGGCCTGGGGTAAAACTAGAAATTTCGGATCCCCCCACACACCTCGCCCCCCCCGCCCCCCGCCAAACTCACGGTAAAGGGAGATAAGGCGAGGGGGTTCGAATTAGATTGGGTGCAGAAGATGTGTGAAGTTTAACCACATATGACAAATCTCCTTTTGTCGTTATAAATTTTACAATAAAATCAAAGTTATAGTACCAAGGCCTTATTACAATTTATTTAACCACATTTAAATGATGTAATTAATTTAATCTAAACACACTTAATTATTCTCTAATGCTGCATTTCGACTTGCAAGCATTTTATTATTATTATTATTATTATTTTTTATTTTCTCAAGGTTTTGACCTTTTTTTTGAAAATAATTTACAACATATAATATTATTTACAACTTCCGAAATATAATAATCATTAGCTATAATCAAGCAATCCTATAAAAATTATAGGACCCTAATAGATAAAAAGATAAGGACATGTTGTGGCCACCAACAATCCCCCTCCTTATGAAGTATTATTGCTAATACTAAATAAGTGGGGACCCTAAAAAAAAAATAGTTAGTGTTACATTTTCTTTTTAGATGAAACTTACAACATCATGGACTTAGGAAAATACCTTGAAAAATCTAAAAAAACCTAAGTTTCATAATGAAGAAAATTAAATTTACTCCTTAAAGGATATCGCACAAAGGATGAAAGGATACACCTTCTAAATGAGTTAAAATGACAAAAGGCAAGATTGCGACGCGAAACCTCATCACATCGCATATACTGAAGAAACACTCACATTGAAAAACTTTAAAAAATCGCCGATATGCGATATCGCATATCACACATCGCAAAAATCACAAGAATTATATGTTGAAAAGTGTGCGACAAGAAATGCTTGTTGAGATTGCAACAAGATGATGGAGCTTAGTGGAAAAGAGTCGCCTTCGCTAAGTGGGCCCGCAAGCTATTTTTGGCGCAAGTCTATTTTTAGACATATGGATCATGTCTATGGATTGCAGGTTGCTGTTTATGGATGATTGATCAAGTTGGAAAAAATAGATGGACTTCTATTTTTTAGATCACAGCGGAGTGACTGCTCAGTCTAAATATAGAACAGTCAAATATTATTAGCTCATAATAATATTTAGACTATAAACTTTGTCTTATTCTCTTGGAGCACTTCAGGATGAGCTACGGATGTGGTACATGCAGATCCCAGAAGGAAATACGTGGTTACCTATGGGATGACTAATATTTGCATGCAGGACTTCAGTTAGAACTCAAGTGAGTTGAGTTTAGTGGACTGGAGGTGCAGTTGATGGAGTTGTGTTCAGTTTAGCTTTGTTAAACTGGTTGTATTTAGTCTAACTGGCAAATAGACTAGAGATGAGTTGGGTGAATTAGTTATTAATTAATTCACAAGTTATTAACTCATAATACAACTAATGAATACATCAGTTAACTCAGTTGCATGTCAGTGCATGTTCAGTTCAGCAGGGACAGGTGTTAGAGAATCAGATTGCTATCAGTTGTGACTATAGTGGTGCATCAGATCTTGCACAATCAAGGGATTGAGTATGCCAATGAGTTTGCTCACGTATTTTCCCACATTGTAGCTTGTGCTCACGTGATTTAGCCAAGTAAATACGTGTTTGCCTTGGAATTATCATCAGTTCTTGAGCAGGTATTGAGCAGCGGAGGCAGGCAAGCAGCGAAGGAGATTTGAGCCAGTGATTGATTCAGATCTGAGCTGTATTGTGTGTAACAGAGGTGAAGATACTTGTGAGAAGTATTATGTTGTGTAATGTTACATGACTCAATCATTAATATACAGATAGTTGGGGTTTTTGGCGAGATGCTTTCCCCGGGATACATACTGTGTTAATGTGTGAATGCTCTTGATGTTT